>JASANF010007523.1:0-20555 GCA_030248245.1 Trissonchulus sp. WLG1_4
TAGGAAAATATTATTTTAAGGCTGATCAAACTAGGTACATAAATAATAAAGTATCAATTTAAAAATATTAACTAATGCTAAATTTTATTAACAGTTAATCTTCCATTGCTGCAGTGTATTTGTGTACTATTGGGGTATTTGTCAATCATATCTGCATTCTTTCAGAAGCGGTGGTTAGCTCTGGTAGTTGAGCAGCTGGGTGGCAACCGGAAGGTTGAGGGTTCAACTCCTCACCGCTGCTGCAATTTTGCACTTCGAACATCGCTTTGCAAAACTCCATATATGAAATTGGAATATAGTATAGGTATACACGGCCCCCGGGGGCCGCGTAGAAATACATCACCGGAATTATTATTCAGTCAGTTTAAAATTTTCAATATTTTTGGTTGAAGGTAATTCAGACTCACAAACCTTCCAAGTTTCAAGTTTATAGTTCGAGTTGTATACGCATTGGTCGTAACCATTGCAACAACGTTGTGTTCAAAACACTTTATCGCTGTCACTTGTCGACCTTTTCAACGCTAGAAATGGCTTCAGCAAAATTCCTTGCACCATTGCCATTGTTGCTAATTTTAACAACCATTTTGGTTTCAGGTTACAACCGTTATAACTGGGTTTTTTTTAGTTAGTTAGAAATTTATTTAGCCCAGATAAACAGAAAGCAAAAAAAAAACAAACAAAAACAGGGCAAGCAAAATAAATGGCAAAATCATAATCATATCATCCCCAAAAGTGTTATTATTAATAATTCGGAGCAAAAAAAAAGATAACATCAATAAGCTTTAATATAATAGGACCAAAAAGGGTAGGAATGGGCCGATTATCCGGCTGCTAATGACCTACCCCGTAAAAACGGACTAAAATTGAATGAACTTAGTCGCTGTTTGAAAACGCACAAACTAGGCGCTGACACTATGAAATCGGGCAATGAGTTCCAAATCGGAACTGTTCGAATTGCAAAAAAGTTTTTTCTAATATTGAGATTACATCTAGAAACAGTTAATTTGTACCTGTGCCCCCGAGCATTGAATGACACTGCGAACGAAAAAATGAACAAAAATCAATATTAGTCAAAGCATGTACAATTTTGTATACCATAATAATATCACGATGAAGCCGACGCTCTTCAAGAGATGGTAGTTTCAGTACTGCTAAACGTTGTGAATACGAAAGACTGTAAAGACCTGGCAATTTTTTAGTAAAACGTCTTTGTACTTTCTCCACAAGGTCAATGTCTTGTAAAAAACATAGTGACCAAACTTCTGTTGCATATTCCAAACTTGGTCTGATGAAAGTTTTGAACATTTTTAGTAAAAAATCAACATTTCGAGACTTTAATGCGGAATACATGTAATTGACCTTGACAAATCCATATCGGGCTATAGCTTCACAATGATTTGAAAAAAGCAGACATGATGACAATGTGATACCAAGGTCTCTTATGGAATTGACTTGAGGAATAGGTGAATCATTAATAGTATAAGTTTTCATAGGATTTTGTCGACCAAGATGTAACGAGGCACATTTATGAACTGCTAACTTCAGCTGCCTCTTGTCAAACCACTCAGCAATCACATTAATATCGAATTGAAAATTGTCTAAATTGAAGTTACTATCGAAGGCTATAAATAACTTGGCGTCATCAGCATAAAGTTTAACTTTTGCATAATTGAGACAATTTTCAACTCCATTAATATACATTAGAAACAAAACCGGGCCTAGCACACTACCCTGCGGAACACCTGAACTTACTTTGCATACCGCTGATTTAACATTGTTAATGGACACATACTGCATACGATCAAACAAATATTGCCTAAACCAGGTAAAAAGAGTTCCAGATGTACCAAAAGATTCTAGTAACTGTAGTAGTTTAACATGACTGACAGAATCAAACGCTTTTGCAATATCTAAATATAAAACATAAAACGTTTTATCCGTTTCAGGTTTCTGGCTGGGCAAGAATACTCGCCACATCATTGATGTTCAGCGAAGTTTGTTTGTGATGATTCCATTAACTAACTGCAAGATTCGTTATTTGTTGTTTGCTGGTAGAGCTAGCTACCTACTTCAACTTCTGTACAGCTACCCAATTATTTCGGGAAAATTAAAAGCAAAGAAAAATTAAAGAATTTTTGTTGAAAGAAAAATATATTCGGAATAAAAAAAAGAATTTTCCTGAAACAATTGGGTAGCTGTAAGTGTCACTAGAATTTAAATGTAATCCATGCAAGGTTGTGAAAACGACTTCAACCGTTTGCTTACCTACACAATTTATTGTAACATGATAATAAAAAAAAATTTGGCAAAACATTTTGTTAAATGGACAACTACGTCAATCATTTGTATATTTTGATGTATATGTATATTTATGCACCTATATTTTAACTAATTTTAATGATTGCTATGCAACAAGTTTCAGATCACCGTATGGTCAGTATACTAAAAAACATTTGCATATTTAAGGTTTTCCTGCAAATTGGGCTTGTTGACAACATTCTTTTTTTAAGTGTTGCCTCAAGTAGCTGTTTATGTCATGGTAGGCCTTGTCTAAAACCTCCAGGTATTAATAATAAATTGTTAAACCGTTGTAACAGGTTGTACTATTCATCAATTACAAACGTTCTAACCAACATTGACATAGTAATTAGGATTTTACCATGTTTACATCTTGTACTTAATAATAGCAACATGTTTCCTGTATCTAGAACTGTTTTTGGTCTGTGGTTTTTGTAACATTCACGGATGTACAGAGGTGTAGAAAAGTGAACATATGTAGTCTTAACGACAGCATCCTATTCGTTGTAATGACGTGAAGGCAATTACAGTAGTAATAACAACACTGTAGAAAACAACAAACTGGGTCTCATAGACAACAAAATCGTTTGTTTCAAACTACTCCACTCAGTTTAACGAAACCTTGCCTCTGACTGTAGTTATTTCGAAATTCCGTTTGATTGTAATATTTGCTAACCCTTCGTTGAACAATGAATTTTTATATTTTTGCTTCGCTTTTAACGATTTGCTACTTGCGTGCAGGTAAGGGTAACTTTCTGTAGTACCTTCTTACATCTTATGGTACATATACCTAGCGCCCCGGGCTACTATAGTCCACATAATCCGAGATTCTTTACTACATATTCATTCAACACCATTTATTGTTTGTTTAATGTGATAGGTCATTGGTACCATATTAAAACATTTGTATAAATATAAATAAAATAATTTTGATACCAGTATCAAATGCCCCATATTCTATAGTCTGACCAAAAAGTGTATGTACGGAACTTCATTGCTTCATAGCAGCTCAGTCGTTTGAGGTAACCCCCATAATGTATATATCATTCGAAAGCATTTTTGATGGAGATTTTGACGAATTTGAAATATTTGAAAAAATTTTGAGTCAAAACTTTTAATTCAAATAAAATCGATTTTTCCGCCTATTTACAGGAAACCTAATGTATTATATATCATTCGATAGCCCATTCCATTCTGCGTCTAACGATATATAAAACATAACTATAGCATGCGCCTGTCAAAAATTATCGATTTTTTTATTTTTTATTTTTCCATTGAAAAAGTCATTTTTGGCCCGTTTTATTCGCTGTAACTCAGCAAATGCTTAACCAAATCTGACAAATTTTGCATCAATAGACGCGCTGTAACCTCGCGCAGTCTGTGAAAGTAATAAAATTTCAAAATTTGATACTAAATTTTTCAATATTTGTCAGGTTTACAGTCATTTTTCAGAAATTTTAGTTCAATATTAGTTAAAATAATTAGTACCACATTAAAGTTCAGTTCTTTAGCTTTCATTTGATACTAAAAACGTGTGCTTTTGATTGGATTGAACAAAGTTATGCAGCAAAAAGATATAGCTGTTTTCATTACTTGTCAAAAATTAGTGCTTGATGAGCATGTCATGTGCATGCGTTCAAACATTCTACACGCTGATATGCGTGTATAAATTTTTGTGGGCGCACACATATTCTGTGAATACCGATTTATTTTTTGCATAACTTTGCTCAAACCAATCAAAAGCACATGTTTTTAGTATCAAATGAAAGCTAAAGAACTGAACTTTAATGTGGTACTAATTATTTTAACTAATCTTGAACTAAAATTGCTGAAAAATGACTGTAAACCTGACAAATATTGAAAAATTTAGTATCAAATTTTGAAATTTTATTACCTACACAGACTGCGCGAGGTCACAGCGCGTCTATTGATGCAAAATTTGTCAGATTTGGTTGAGTATTTGCTGAGTTACAGCGAATAAAACGGGCCAAAAATGACGTTTTCAATGGAAAAATCAAAAATAAAAAAATCTATAATTTTTGACAGGTGCATGCTATAGTTATGTTTTATATATCGTTAGACGGAGAATGGAACGGGCTATCGAATGATATATAATACATTAGGTTTCCTGTAAATAGGCGAGAAAAATCGATTTTATTTGAATTAAAAATTTTGACTCAAAATTTTTTCAAATATTTCAAATTCATCAAAATCTCCATCAAAAATGCTTTCGAATGATATATACATGGGGGTTACCTCAAACGACTAAGCTGCTATGAAGCAATGAAGTTTCGTACATACACTTTTTGGTCAGACTATAGTTATGATGAGTATTATCACTATAACAGTTAAACTTGTATCAAACATACAAAATTAAAAGTAAATCTCAAGCATACATGTAAGGGGTCGAAATTTTTGGGACCTCTCCGATCTAATTTTGGAAGTTTGGGAATCCCTGATTAACCAAAAACGCCCTATTTTTGCAACTTTTTTTGAAAATTTTGTGAAATTTTAGGAAAAAGTGGCCATTTTACTAAATTTTGCCCATATTTTTTGGATCTTCCCCCCCCAGCCCCTCAATTTTAGGGGGTGTTCTCATTTTTCAAAAATGATTTTTGACCTTTGAAGGCAATTGCAATTTATAAAAGGGTTCTGTTTTGTCCTAAAAATAGAACTTGATTTGCGCGCTTAAATCTCAAAGTGGCTTGCTTCGAATATATACTTTAGGAGCATACATGTAACATGGTCAAAATTTTGGAGGGGCCTCTCCGGCCGAATTTTCGGGACCCTCCCCTCCTGATCGACCAAAAATGTCCTAAATTTAGCGAAAGTTTGTAAAATTTTCCCAAAAAAGTGCCATTTTTACGAAATTTTGCCCATATTTTCGGGACCTTCCCCCCAGCCCCTCGATTTGGGTGGTCTTCCCAGTCACCTCCTCTCATACATGTATGATTTCAAGTACAATATTGATATCATAATCATCTAAATGATCGCCAAGTGTCACGAAATTGCCTTTTTGATAAAAAACGTTTTTGCTGCTTTGTTGAAAGTGTCCATGTTTTTGATTAGCCAAATTCTATATGGTATGCTTATATTAAGCCATGTCAGTAACCAAATGAATCTAAATCTAATCTGTCAAATCTACAGAATTCTAGATAACGTTCTTCTTAATATATCAGTCTTAGCGTCAAAAAAGTCTTGTATCTGTTCCTCACTAGTAATTTTTTTAGCGCAAAAAGTCAAACATTGATGAAACTTCGCGATCAAAAAAATACGTTTAAAAAAATAGACATTAAACTAATTGCATAATGTGATTGATTATTCGTAAATGGCAACAGTAAGTTATTTATAGCATCTTAGCATTATGTAAATTTCTTTAGACAAAAGATTCAAAAGTACAGTTTGATTTATTTCTTGCGTTTCATGTCGGAAATGAAAATTGAGAAAGTGTAGTAGGATTTTTTCGGACAAAATAAATCTGATATGCCTTACTTTAAACTAAACTTTGTGAAATTGAAAAGTTTGCATGTCATACCCATGTTTAGAGGGACGTACCAAATCTAGATGATAGCTAAACCTGTGCCCGATTAGGCAAACTAATGGCGTTAAAATGCTTCGATCAATCCAAAATTTTCAACGACGAACATTTTCAACGACTGCTCATACTTCAAGTCCAATAAATCGTGGTACATGTCATACAATACTACATAACGCAAAGCATCGCAAAGTCCTAAGACCCTGTTGTACTTGTCCTAAAGCCCGGTTCATACTCGTCCTTATCGTTGTCCCTATCAATTTGTCCTTAAGCAGTTTCACGAAAACTACACTGCCAAACGGTCCAATTTTTCGCACAAGTAAAGTTGGAATCGTATGCAAAAAATCAGACGAAAGTGTTTTATTAAAGCTGCACAATATCTAAGATAAAATTGTCCTTATCCCTGTCCCTAGGCTCTTAAGGACAAGTATGAACCGGGCTTTAAAGACACAAAGACAAGGACAAATTTAGGCCAGCTGCTGTGAAGCATTCGGCAAAATTTTTGCATCAGAATAGGATTTAATTTTAGCTAAGGGCCAATTCCAAGTTTTGCTGCAATTAGTTGAACAACAAAACGGACAA
The DNA here is from genome assembly GCA_030248245.1 of Trissonchulus sp. WLG1_4. Classification (NCBI taxonomy): domain Eukaryota; kingdom Metazoa; phylum Nematoda; class Enoplea; order Enoplida; family Ironidae; genus Trissonchulus; species Trissonchulus sp. WLG1_4. Next base: position 6,416 of record JASANF010007523.1, read on the forward strand.
ATTTAAGCGGTTAAAGCTAAAGTAGTTCACAGACACAGTGAATTAGATGAAAGTTTACTATTTTTTATGCTTTTCACAGCCGCAATGTTTGTGTTGTAGAAAACATTTCCGTAAAAATTACGCCTCGTAAAGCATACAGTCTTAATTGTTTTAGCACACTTTTTTGTACATTTTTTGCTTAACATACCAACTGAATGTAAGTATATACTATATATGTATGTAAAGTTATTGCCACACAATGAGTAAATGTAACGGAGGGTGCAATCCTTACTGGATAATAGACAGCAACAAAACAATTGTGGATAAACTAAAAGTTTTGTCAAACTCTAACTCTGTACGTAGTATATACATAGTTGACTTTACACAGCAGAATACCAATTTACATCACAATGAGATCGTGGAAGCAATAAAAGGAGTAATTAAGATTGCATTCGGTACCCTTGGTAGAAGATTAACACTGAATCCGTACAAAGCATGCTTCACAATAAAAAACGATTGCAACACAGTTGACCAAGATGAATTTTATACATTCATGAAGTGGCTTATAGACAATATTTACTTCTGCCTTGGCAACACAATATTTAGACAAAAAGTTGGCATCCCGATGAGAACCAGTTGCTGACCAGCACTAGCTAACATTGTCTTATTCAGGTACGAGTTCAAATACATCAAAAAGTCACATCTAACAAACAACACACTATACTTGAAGCATTAAAGCATGTATACAGATATATTGACGATGTTACGGTCCTCAATGATAATGGTATCTTTCATACATTATATAAGAATATAAACCCTCGTAGTCTAGAACTTAATCTTGTTATTTCCACACCTCATATAGCAGACGTGCTGGACATAAATATTAATATTAAAAAGAAACGGACTTATTCGATAAAACTTTTATTTCAAAGCCATTTACTACCCTAAGGTAAATGGTAATATTTCCAGCATGTGCTGCTACAATGTCTTTAGTACTGAAATTAACTTACATATGTAGCAACTCACAACCTTTTTTACAACACACTAAATCTCTGATTCATATATATAAAAATAAGGACTACTCTTTTCGTGGTTTGAGATGGACTTTTCTTATTACCGATAACAAGTATTTCTGCAAGTGCGTAAACTCACATAATAGAGTTGGTGTTTGGAAAAGTTTGTTCTGATCTGTGCATGACATGGGACTAACATCACTTATGTAGTCTGAGGCGACCGGCGGCGAAACAAATTTTATCCCCCTTTTTTCACTTCAATATCTAAAACTCAATATTTACCATTTCGTTTTTATTTAGAAAACAACTCTTAAATAAATTACTATCCCAACACTGCTCCACTGATGAGCCGCCAGTGTTTGGGCTAGGGATGGCAGAAGTTGCAATGCACTCTAATCGATAGTATAAGTTAATACTTAATTTCGCACGCTTTACTAACTAACACACCCCGTTTTATGAAAACTTTTTCCTTGTTTAAGTCTTCTTAACATGAGAAGACACTCGTCGAACATCCCACATCAGTCCCAGTAGTTAAAAAAACGGACGGGTATTAATATTTACTACGTACATATATTAATTGACCATCCTTTTAGTCTACCACACCGGAAATTTGGCGTATTATTTTATGTCATTCCAGTTTCGGCATCAATTTTAGACAAAAAAATTTTCATTGGTTTGAGACCGATTTGCACCACAAAAAACTCTTATATAATTAACTTAATTGCATATAATGTGATACAATTTCTACCTGCTGAGATTTAGCATTGATAAAATTATAAATAACCACTAACTTTGCGCAACCTTTTTGTTTTTTAACTGCTGTGCGTTTGTGAATTGGTAATAATACGAATTATTTTCATGGCCTACGTAAACATGAATGCAGTTTGTAACAGGACCTTAAAATACAGTGAAAGAAACAATGTAACAGGAACTAGCCAATTTGATCAGTTTTGTAATGCCAAAACAATATTTTCTGATAAACACTCAACTTCCGTAATATAAACAAACATACTTAAGCTTAAAACTTACAAATTCGAACATTTAAAAACACATGTAAGGTAGATACATAGTACTAAATAACACACAGATGGTTTAACTTAAATTTAACAAGCCCAACCTGCGGCAAATCCTTCAGTAAGTATTAAGAATTATGTTCAAGTAAGCTGACCAGCAGGTCAGCTAAAACCTGTTGTGCAGCAGATAATTATTTTATTGTAAAATGTATATGCAAAAGTTCAATGCGTTTTTATGCAATCTTACAATAAGTTGTTTACGCAAAACCTGGAGAGTTTTAATTATCTAACAACAAATTATGTAGGAATTAAGGCAAAAAAGTCAAACCATTTTCATTTAAGTTAAAGTTAAAGTTAAATTAACTCCGCTACTGACTACGCACCAAAAGTCAACTACTGACAACACTTTGAGAGAGGGCAGACTGCAGGCACTGCTCAGTCCAGGAGTTATACTACAAAAGCACGCATTTTGCCTTGGGTGAAAGCCCGCACTCCCGAGGGCTTTCCCGACCACCAAGCAGTGCCAACACCTCCCGATCCACTGGTATACAAACCATAACCAGACACTTTGGCATCCTTTGTAAGCCCGCACTCCCGAGGGCTTTGCTAAGGACCAACCAGACAGTATCAACACTCTGTACTGGTTGTTGAAACCATAACCAGGCACCTTTGGCCTCCATTACAAGCCCGCACTCCCAAAGACTTGTCGCCCTTCTGAGCAGTGCCCTCGCCCGCCATTTATTGAGATATGAACACAACATAAAACGTGTACGAAAAACAAAACAAACACCAAGTGTGAATCACAAGATATCAATGCGGAGGGTGGGAGGGCAATTTGTAGCCTATCAGGCCATCGTATAGAAAGTACAAAGCTCCGATTTACAATACACTAATACACTAATACACAATAGTATATCATCTCATGACCAGACGTACACTCAATGTTCTCCGTCAGTACGGAGTTAAATAAGGTCAATTAACTCCGCTACTGACTACGCACCAAAAGTCAACTACTGACAACACTTTGAGAGAGGGCAGACTGCAGGCACTGCTCAGTCCAGGAGTTATACTACAAAAGCACGCATTTTGCCTTGGGTGAAAGCCCGCACTCCCGAGGGCTTTCCCGACCACCAAGCAGTGCCAACACCTCGCCCCGACTACCAGTCTGCCCGAACTTCTCTCACAAATTGCATCGACAAACAAACGCTCTTGTATTTTTGTGCTTCTTCCAACGTCTTCACACACATCTTTGGACCCACAGATAAGACCCACTAGAAAACATCGACCCTCATGAACATAACAATCTGAAATAATATATGATCTACACACAACTTGAACATATTTGTGCGAACATTGGTGTAGCTGTAAAGTAAATTGAGACAAGTGTTTTTAAAACAAGAAACGTTTAAACCAAACAATTAATATCGGTTCCTTGTCTAAAAAAAAATGATTAAGTATAACTTCCATCCATATTTAACGTTTTCTAGTCACACTAGCCATCAAGCGTGGTACCGTACTCACGCCAAATGCTAGTTTTTACCAAAAAGGACCACACATGACTGCCCCTCACATTGAAAACTTCACGCGAAATAATAACTAACGTTTCATGTTAACCTTTGCTACATGGAGTCAAAAATGCACTAAGTCCAGTCTTTGGCTGGGTTTAGGCCGTCACCACCGACGGAGACTGCGTCACAGGGACAGGTTTGTCGCAGGACTGTCATGCCTAGCCACTTGGCCACCTGTTAAAGTCACTCGTATATTTAAGGCATCCTCATGAAGTAAGTAGTGAAACATAACGCCGACAAGTTTCACTAGTGTAAGATAGTGCTATTTTGATTCCGATGTTACAGTATGCGGAAAAAGCTAGTATTCAATGTGTACGTGCAGAGTTACTGTGTAACGATCTCGCATTTGTAAGAAAGTAGATTTAGACGTTTATTCCTGAAAATTTTCATACACTATTGAACTTCGGATATCTTAACCCAGCTTCAATTCTTCATACAATTTTCAATTATTTAAACTCAAACCTTCAAAATTTCCATTGTTCAAATTTATTTTGAACAAGATGTATTCAAGAATTGGATAAACATTGAATTCACATATGTTTATAATGTAATTAATTCAATGAGTTAATAAATATAGCGGTTGTTTTCGCAGAAATTTTGTCGTTTGTTGTATTATATTTTCCTACACAACTAAGCAACTTTGTGGTGGCTAAGAGCTAATTAAAAGGCTGGTAAAGTCGCTGATAAGCGGACTGTACTAAACTTGACAATTGGAAAATAATCGGACCGGTGACAGATAGGATGTTGTGCAATCGTATATCTTATACCGGCAGTCAGAAGTCGACACGCCCTATGTTCTACCTACACGCTTCGTCTTTTTCTGCAGCAGTAGCAGTAGATGCAACACATTATCAAACTAATTTGTCGCAATACAACAGCTTGATGCTACAGATTTTTTCCATTTGTACGTAGTCCAAACTTTGGCTGGACTTTGAAACCGCTCGCTGTTTTGCTCAGCTCAGGTCGCTGCGACTGTACGACTCGCTATCTAATCTGATTGGGACCCTGTGTCACTGCGCCATTCATTAAAAACCTAGGGTATTCGCATTCACGTCTGCGAATAAATAATTCGCTGAGTTCCAATGGTTTAAGTTGAAGTGCAGAAGCTATTCTGTAGCAAATACTAAAAATATTAAACTAAGGACAGTCTAGCAGTCTTTAATTTTAAGTGTCTATTAAATTTCAACGTGGGGTATATATACGCTTCGTGTGAATTTACATAAATAACGAACGTCTGTTCATTTATTGTATTCTTCATAAGACTTCACACAAAAAAGAACAAAAGTCTGTTTATCGGTTCAGTAAACTCATGTTCGGTAAATGCATCAGTGAGTATAGAGGTTAAGTTTTCAATAACAAAAACAAAGTCAACTAAAGGCCTGTTGAGTAGCTATATAAGCATGACATAAGAACAGTCCATAAACAGGAAGAAGACTCAAAGAAAAGGTGTGCTCTGGAGTGAAATTATAGAAAATCATTTTTAGAGCATATCAACTGATTCTACTTTGTGACAGTTTGACGCATGCTGGTTTTTAGTAAAACATGACACACGTAAATATGACAAGGGAGCTCACAGTTTGTCAGGTAATTTTCAAAACGCATGAGTACTATGTGCCGCCAGTGTTCTTGTGCCAAAGCCGAGGTTATGGGGAAGTGTCGCTGACACAATTGTGCCAATCACGTGCCTAGCTATTGTTATCCTTAATCAAAATACCTTGTGCTGTTGCATCGCAGAAATAAGTAAAACGTAAAAATGAAAATTTTGCGTAGACGTTTTGATAAGTTTATTTTACTTAACCTACTTTTTTAACTTCGTCGTAACTTCTGACGGAACTAAGAAGATTTATACAAATTTTCAAATTTTTGTAGCCACTAAACATTAATACGCCATATCAGTTACGCGTGTATTCCTAAAACTAAAGTTAAACTGTTGCGCGACGAATAAAAACTAAAGTGAAAAGAAATCTGATTTGGTCATAAAGCCGCATCTAGTATTAACCTACACAGTAGGATAAGCAGTCAGACCTGTTAAAAAAATTTTAGTAATTGTTAATAGTGACGGAGGTACTCCTGCCCCACTAGAAGTCAGAAGGACATTACGGTGCGGGGCAAAAGTGTTTGCCCTAAAGTTTGCCAGATATCCATTAAAAAGAACCCACCAAAAATATCTACAAAATATGTCCTCAACGATAACATAAAAAAAAATATTACACATCCACTTCAGTTGCCGCTGTGGCAATTAACTTTAAGCAAGGGCTTAGTTGGGCGTTATCTGTGCGAATAATTAGAAGGTTAGTGCGATTAATAACCTCAAATAATGAACGCGATCATAAATCTGATGTAATGAAAATTAGTGGTCTGATACGGTTCGGTTAAAAGCTAAAGATTCGGTTTGAACGAAGTTTTTATTGCGGCTTAATTTGTCTGTAGAATTAATTAGAACTGAATATAATTGAACGTACTAATTTGCCACTGAACTCGAACGACATCAGGTGACAACACTTAGTTTCAGTGAATTAAATTCCACTGATTGAAATCATTCCACTCACGCGGTCAACTTTCGTTTACATAAGTAATCGAATTACTCAACTCCAATATTAAATTAAATCAACTACAATTATTTAACTTTTTGAACAAAACCCTAACTTCAACGACTCAAACCTATGTGTTTAGGGTTTCACTTAGTTTGAAACAAAGAAGAAATTGCAGAGTCCCCATATTTTTGACTACTTCCCTGTGTATATATCCATCAGTTGTTATAAAAACAACTGGCATAATCCCATTTTATCACCGAGTGACATGAAGCCCAGTTAAAAACATGTCAATATCACTTACAAATGACTTACTCGAACTCAAATTTCTAGAAATTCACCTTAATCGGTATTTCCCAACAGTAGTTCCCTCCAAATCAATACCATTAGTTTCACCTGTGAGGGTAATCCCCCCCGTCCACGTATCACTTAGTTTGGTTATATGATCCTTTTCTCCAAACAAGCAATTGTGGTGGCCAGTGACAACAACGCTTGTGCAGGCTGTATTGATGAAGGACTGGATCAGATTCAAGGAAAGCAGCTACGGCAACAGCGGCCCCCCGTCGACAAATTTGACTTGAACCACAACACGACTGCATCCTGATTCAGTTACGAAGCTAGAGAGGCAAAGGTTCTTTCAATTTGTAGCCTATCAGGCCATCGTATAGAAAGTACAAAGCTCCGATTTACAATACACTAATACACTAATACACAATAGTATATCATCTCATGACCAGACGTACACTCAATGTTCTCCGTCAGTACGGAGTTAAATAAGGTCAAGTAAAGGCCATTCCTTCAATTTAAGTTAAAGTTACAGTTAAAGTAAGGCTCAGGCAGCAATTTAAGTTAAAGTAAGCCGAAAATCAATGACTTTTATATAACTTTTTTTAAAATAACCTTAATTTAAAGTTAAAGTAAGGTTGTTTTAATTTAGGTTAAAGTTACAGTTAAAGTAAGACCTCTAACATTTTTTAGAGTTAAAGTTAAAGTTAAAGTAAGACCCCTAACTTTTTTAATTTCAGTTAAAGTTTAACTTTTTTGCCCTAGTAGGAATGGGTTCTTTAGATGAGTGAGAAGTGTAATCATTCTTTCATGACCAAAAATGACTACAGTTCGCAGGAAACATAAGATGCTGCCAACTGGTCAAATGTTGGTACTATCAGCAATGTGACACACGCGCACTATGTGACACACATGAACTAAACAAACGCACATTGACATTTTTCCAGCTTTACAGTGTAACTTTTGCACTAGACAATGATGTGACGCTCGCGCAGTAGCTCTAATATGCAAAGCAAACTAACCCACAGACGTACATTGCACTACAAGCCCAGTGTATTCCGCCAGAAATCAAAATTAGAGACCTGTTGTGCTGTGGCACAACAGGAAAAATTGAAAATTTAAATCCAGTTTACTACGCGGAAATAAAAAAAGAAATGGGAAACGATTTGTTGTAGTGTTAAAAATTATACACTGTTCGAATGATTTTGATAATATTCCTCGATTTTTTCCATAGCCGACTTAACAAAAATTTTACCAAAACAAGCACAACATTGTTTCGTTTTTTTCAAAAACAGAACTTAAATATTAGTATTACTGACGTGTTACTCTCGTTTCTTCTCGAAGGAGAAATTTATAATAAAAAAATAAAACACGAACTGGAACTTCCCACAAAATTTCTTGTGAAAAGTAAGGTACATTCAAGTGGCAATGCTACGGAGTTTCACAGAGCTATTTTTTTAATTTTCGGCGGGTTCTTTAGAATCAAACCAAATTAATTAGTCCCCATGTTCAGAAAAAAACTCACTTTTTAAGTTTAAAACATAAAAGATAAGAATAGAAAAATAGAATCGATACAGGGTGACATCATCCGACTCGTCCTAATTATATCACCCAACGCCAAGCTTGCTGGCCTCACAAAGAAAAGTTTTACAGGATTTGACGCCAAATGAAACCCGATGAAATTTAAATGCAAAGATAGAAAAGGAGGGATCGGAAACGAGATTTGAAACTGACAGAGACAAATATGTGTTTAAAAATACTTTTTTCACTTTGTTATTTCCAAATTTACCTAAGTAACTCAAACAAAAACCAAATTACTTTCAAATCTGGAAAACAGTTACTTTTTGAACTTTGTGTGTGAATCCCCTATTTCTAATATATCCTAACAATTGGGGGAGAGTCTGCCAGGTTACATAAGACTGTCTGGCTTACTGACCAGAATAATTTCAGTGTAGGTATATACTAAGCTTTTCTTATGCTATGTATCACATTTCGTATTTTTAGTGACAATTTTTCAAGTCATTTTAAACAAATGTACATTTTTTTTGTATTTAAATTTGAAATTTTTATCTAAATCTTTTGATAAATTCAATTTAATAATTTGTGGTACACTCAAGTGCTTAAACTTTATTTTTGCCCACCCCCTCCAAGCACTAAAAAACTCGGCCCTTTAACTGGAAGTTGCAAACCAATTTCAATATTGACCCAAAATGCTTGGTAAAAGTTTTGGCGTCAGATGACATCATCCGATGCGTCGGAAATTTTGGCGTCGGCCAACGCGTCGGAGGCATTTTCATTTGAAATGGACTGTAGCAAAGAGCATGACACTTTTTCCTATTCTAGCTATTCAGCCGGAACGATGTTCCGGCCGAGACAGCTCATTTACGCCGTGATTTCAGGGGGGGGGGGTGGTTCGCCCGGCCGTTCGTTTCGACCGCTTAGTTAGAATAGAACAAAGTGTCATACTTTTTCCTATTAAGTACACTTGATAAAAGTGAATATACCTAAAATATTTTGTAATTAATTAATTATTTAATTATGTACTAATTTCAGCCAATGCCCAGCTGCCCACCATTTTCGGGGAAGTGGATCGAAAGTCTAAATCCCAAGGCGGCTGCGACGAATGGAGCTCCTGGGGCCAGTGCACCTGGATTAGGGGCTCTCAAGCCTGGGAAAAAGGACATTTGGAGCAAATCCCCAGGGACTGCCAACGGACCGAGTTTTTCCAAATTGCCAAGAGGCAATATGGAGATGCTATCAATAACGTAATGGAACACTTCCGTAAATTGATCATCAATCGACGACCCTGTGGCTACTGCGCCTTCCAGCAATCCTGCCAGGGCAACAAGAGAAAATGCCACGATGAGTAAGACATTGGCCGGTATTCACATACTAACACTAACGCTTAAACTTAGGCCCGTATTCACATTTGTGTTATTCACATACTAACGCTAAGCGTTTGCTAAGTGTTAGCGCTTAAGTATGTTTAGTATGTTAGAAGTTTAAGTATGTGAATAACACAATAGCGCTTATAAGCGCTAACACCAAGTGTAAACACTAAGTTTAAGCGTTAGTGTTAGTATGTGAATACGGGCCTCTGTTGCCAGTTGGCAGAAATAAGAAACAACTAAGGCTGGGCACGGTTTACATATGTATGTAGTTGTAGAATACACTCTATTGATATCGAAACAACGTAAAATTTGATCGAGAATCATCATTATTATGTGCGACTGTTAGGTTGAGTTTTTTATGATTTTTTTGGCTCAATTGGCACTAATACTTATCCTAAATTATGTTGTTATATGCAGCATATTATATCCTTAACTTGATTTCAGCTTGTTTATGTTAATGTAAACATAATGTAAAAAATACCTACAGTTGTATTTTCAAAAACAGAAAACTAAATATAATACCTACAATTCCCCACTAATTATGTAATCTATTTACGTTCCTGTCTTTTGCTGTTCAGATCCTATCAAGTATCCGAGCGTCTTTGCAAGCACATTCGACAGTCCGAGGCCTGTACAATCAGTCCACGCTTTTCTCCCCCTGACTGTGTGGTCTGGCCAGACGATAGCGTGGAACTGCCCAATGTGAGCGGTTTCGTCAAGACCGTCGTGGATAAAGTCCCGTTCATGCACTGCAGATCCGCGTACGTGCCGTTGCGTTAATTCATACTTACAGCCGTATTTGACTTGGCGTGTTATTTTAAGCCATATTTTGGGAATCAAGGATTTGGGCAATATTTTTTAAAAAAAAAAAAGCACGTCTGTTCGGCAGACACAATGACAAAAGAATAACGCCTCTAACTAGATTTAATGTAATATATATATATATATATATATATATATATATATATATATATATATATATATATATATATATATATATATATATATATATATATATATATATATATATATATATATATATATATATACTTACTTATTAGTAACGGTGTGATTTCGTTTTATAGGGTCAGAATTTGCTAAACCGGGTTGAAGTTTATTATAGTATAAATTTACTACTTAATGGAAGCCTTGAGCATTATTAGCAAAACAATTGCTAGTAGGTATGCATAGCTTCGATATCTTATACGTTTTGTTCCACTATGTAAACACTTCTCACTCAGCAGAAGAGTTTGCTCATCACTCAGTCTATTGTTTCAGGGTTTCGTCCAAGGGTGCTCACATGTGCCTGTGCTGCTGCCACCCCTACGAGCCGGACGCAAGGGGCGACTGCAAACCAAAATACTAATCACCGATTGCAAGCCAACCAACTAACTCAATCCTAACTGTTTTCCTATTACTGTTCTTTCTATTGTAAAGATAATAAATTTAGAGCTTCTTGTATGTCTCACTGTGAGCGTCGATTTAGGGTTTATTTGCGCCAACAACGGCATGTCCATTCAGTCGGGCAATTTATGTACCCACGAAACGACTGCACAAGAAACATCTTTTGTGTGAAATGCAAAAAGGCAGTCGAACTTTGAAACCAGTCTGTCTAAAGGCGTTATATATATTTTTTAGTAATATAAAAGATAGTAACAAAAAATTCTACATGTATTTCATCTATATGTTACAAAAGAATGTTACCTGGTCTTGAACAGTATTCAGCAAAACTTAGCGACGACTGACCTAATGCATTCCATCCTATAGGTTGTATGGGTGACGTTATTTTTTCATAAATTTACAGCTGAGCTAATGTCTGACAAATATAGTTGAACCACTTACTTATTTTAGCGGCATGACTTCTGCGATACTTGCTGTACTCATGATAGTCAAACTATTGTGACGGTCGTAAGTGGTCAGAGGTCCTCGGCTCCACACATCAGTAGAGCAATAATTAATATAGTAATATTGTCCAGTCCAGATAAATATATAGATTTAATTAGTTAAAAATTACACTGGTGCACAAGAAATCCAAAATAAGTGCAGTAACAGATGGGCCGGCTACAGCCTTCAGCCCTTATCTAACAAGACAAAAAGTTCTGTTTTCTAACCTCATCCGAATTATATACTAAAAAGGTAAGCCCCGCCTCCAATTTTGATTTGATGAAATTCTCTCCAATTAAATTCAGGCATATTGTAGTTTCAGCCGACAAACCGCCGGTAAGTTCAAACGGGCTCCTAAGGTTTAAGCAAGAATAATTTATGGTAGATAAGGGGCTTAGAAAGATTATTCCTGTCGCTACCTCAGTAGCGACAGGACTTTACATTTGTTTTGCCCTACGTAAATTGCACGTCTTACATGTAATCACTGTGGCAAATTTGTGAGCGTGTTTGTGTGTAATTTTTCTGTAATGTGTGTGTGTGTGAGAGAGCTGGCCCAGGCGGCCAGCCAGCTAGCTTCGGTTTGTTGTTGCTAGCTAGCTTACTGTAGGGCCGAAATGGCCAAATTAGTCGTTTTCTATTGTTCTTTAAAGCCCTAAACATAATTTTTTTATTGACTGACGCTTCAATTTTCGAAAACTAGGTAAAATGCATCTTAATTACTTCCAGAATTCTTCAAAACAAGCAGCAACAAAAAAGTCATCCCAAAACTAAGTAAAACGCACCCTGACGGCAGTTTCAAACAGATGTATTCAAAACAGGTGTTTAACCAGAAAATAGTAATTATCTTGGCATAACAGTTTTATTCGTACCTCAAATACGCGTTTATTACAGTGTCGTTTATTCTGCAAGCTTAATGTTCAAGTAGTTGCTGTGCAAAACTTCGTCAATCAGAGACTATTTTCGGGTGCATGAGCTAGACTGGAAGACTGAAACAGATTGCATTTACAACTGTGAGTCTGTACTAGCTTATAGACGCAAATACGGACAGGTGTAAACCAAACTTGAGCATTTTATAGCAGGGTGTAAATTTGTAAGCTATAAATGCACCGTGTTTTTTTCGCAAACACCTTGATTTGATAGCTACACAGAACATGCACTAACCGAACAGATATTTGTTTTTGCTAAGGCCATGTGGTGGGTTGGTTCGACGGAATGCCTTAGGTTCGGTAAATTCAAGGCATTCACACATTTTAAGCTGCAGAAACCTGGGATGAGTCGTCAACCGAGGGTTGAGGGGGGTGCTTGAGGTTGGCAAACCCTATCAGTCACGTCAGAAAAAACCGTGTGTGGGTCGAATGAGGTAAACTTAGAGAAAAGAATAATATTTGGGGCTGACAAAGTTGTGGGTTCTGTTTGGTGTAGTGTTGTTAAGCATTCTCCAAGTCCACTCAAAAGTCCCAGGCTCGATCCTCTACACCATTTTTTCTTTTTTCTGTCACAAATCCTTTTTCAACATAATTATTTAAAATTAACGTAAAATTTAGAAACGTCTTAAAAAATACCGAAAAACTTTAGTAAAAGTTGAAATAATGTGAGCGACAGGTTAAACTTCGTTTGAAGGGACTTCTTCCAGCTGATGTCTATTCTACCGATTTTATGTTGCACTGACTGTTGGTCGATTATGCTGTGACCATGGATCAAAACTCAATAAATTTTGCATAAAATTGCTGCTTGTTTTTCATCTCAATTTCGTAGAGTGCCGTAAATTTGTCCGTAGTCTGTACCGATGCCGACATAATTTAGATCAGAAACATAGACACCGCCAATCAAAGTACATATGAACAACAAAGCTTACTTAACTGCTAACGCTACACTATTATTTTCATAACGAAATCACACCTTTCGTTCTCTTAAGTGGCGCAACTATTTTTGTCAGAGTGTAACAGCCTGTTGTAAATTATAAACCAAAGAATTCAAATTCGAAACTTAAGCTCCGGTAAACTTAACAGTTTACGAAACTTCGGTGGCAATACTGACCTGACGTCTGGCGATTTAAGTTTGTTAGATAAATAGTTGAACATAGCTTACGACAATAAATAGGAATAATTGATACGATTTTAACTAAAAGTCTGCTCCTGAATGAAACCAATTTCCCAGGAATTGACTTAAACTGAACTTTTAAACAGTCATTTTTGCTCGATCAAACGATTAATATTGATCATAAAGATTTGCAATTTTGTCACCATGCCGATGTTACAGTACTGTGTGTGCAAAAAGTTCCCTGCTAGGTGGCGTACGACGAGCTTTGTTCGTTCGCGAAAAGTGACCAAAGTTTATCCGGAAAGTGTGTAATAAAAATTTTTTGTACTTTTTTAAAAAATGTGTCGAGAACCTATTTTCAACCCAAAAAAGAGAAAAAATTACTTTCGCAAAAAATTATTTGTCGTCACTTTCCGACCAACGTTCGTCACTTTTCGCGAAGCTTCGTCACCATTTGCTGACAAAGCTGTTTGACGTCGTCAATTTGTGTTAAACCACTTTTTTGGCTTCGGGCACCCCAAATGACTTCCAGAAGCCAAAAAAAAACTCAAAATTTTTGTTCGTTTCTTTCCGGCCACTGTTCATCACTTTTCGCGAAGGATAAAGCTAGTCGTACACCGACGAGCCAAAAATATTTTTATACCGTACTGTTCTGTACCTTTGCGGGCGACGATGCAAGCCACTTGGCTGTCAGTATGCCAGCAAATTGTCGTTTGGAGAAAACTGTAGGAAAACAATTGCAAACACAATTAGGGGGTAAATTGTGTTTTCAGAGATCATGGTACTCAGTATATTTATTCCACAGCAACAGTGTAAGGACCGAGAGCTCGCGCTAATTTACCAAAGCAACAGCTGGGGAATAAGACTGCTACTTTAAGCGGAAGCTTTGTGTCTGTCAAGTAAAAGGTCACAGTGTGTAAGTAGGCTTAAATTATT
>JASANF010007524.1:0-14474 GCA_030248245.1 Trissonchulus sp. WLG1_4
GATTTCAAGGGGATTATAAGTAGTTTTCGTTGGTTATTCATAGTTCAGCCCTGAGTAGTATTAGTAAGCAACAGTCAATGTAGCAGAATGTGTGGCTGAAGCGGAAAAATAGTGTAAACTAGATAAGAAAAATGCCCTGCGGAAAAAGGTCATAATAGGACGAATCAGCAAGGAGATCAACTTGTGAGCAAAGCTAAACATTATTTGCCATAATGAAAACTTTTCAGTGGTTAGTTTGACTGAAGCGGAAAAATGACTTGCTAAAAGTTTGGAAACTAGAGTATTGTGGTGTTAGAAATAGGCCGCTTTGCTGCGCCCTATTATTGCGGGCACCGTCGGCTAATGGAAAAAGGTTGGCCATGAGGATGAGTACACACACTACAAAGAACACAGAAGTCATAGTAAAGAGCATGAGCACCTCTACATATTTTGGCCAATTGGGCACACTGCTTCAACCAAAATGAAAGTAGAAGTTAACATGTGCACTCAGAAGCTAACATGTGCACTCAAGAGAGGCAATTTTTTATTTCGCTCACGAACTTGATTTCTGATCACTTATATTTTCTTGTAACGTCTTATATATAGCTATTTTTTGCCAACTTTTTAAATTTTTTACATTTTTTCAAAGCGTTTCTTACAGTAACGACTGAACGAAATTGCACGCGAAACATACTTTTGCAGTCTGCAATGTAAATATTGTAATAGGTACAGTACAGTAGTAGCCTGTAGTGTAAATATTGTAATAGGCACAGTGGTTGTGGTAGTCTGCAGTGTAAAACCTAGTTCATAGTAATGTGGAACTGTCCGTAGTTGTCCGTGTCCGTAGCAGACGAGTGTGTGAACGCAAGTTTTGAAAAATCAATAAAAACGTCCTACACACATACCAAGCAAGCTGTTGAGCGAAAATTACGACAACTCTCCCATTATTTTATTATGCGCGGAGGAATTTAATGTGCACGTACGTACACATGACTATAAAGGCTACAATCTGATTGGCTAATTGCTTACGGACACGGACAAAAGTTGAACTGAATTCAACTTAACTTCCGGACATCCGGACAGCCCTTACGGACACTCCGGACAATTTCTTACGGACATCCGGACAACTCTGAATCAAACTATTCTTACGGACACGGACTCGGACACGGACAGCCCTTACGGACAACTATGAACCTTTCTTAACTATTGTATAGTAGAGAAGCCATACGTGAACATATTACAGTCGTGGTGCCCGCAATAATAGGGCGCAGCAAAGCGGCCTATTTCTAACACCACAATACTCTAGTTTCCAAACTTTTAGCAAGTCATTTTTCCGCTTCAGTCAAACTAACCACTGAAAAGTTTTCATTATGGCAAATAATGTTTAGCTTTGCTCACAAGTTGATCTCCTTGCTGATTCGTCCTATTATGACCTTTTTCCGCAGGGCATTTTTCTTATCTAGTTTTAATATTTTTAATCTTTTTATGAAAAGGCCCTTGGTAATATGATGGTCTTAGTGTTTTGGCTGGCTGAGCTAGTGTTTTAGCTGGCCCAAGCTCTGCAAGTACTCTCGATACAAGCTCGTGGTCCTGGCGTGGAAACAAGCTCTCGCAAGCTGATTGAGCACTGCGAAAAGCACTGGAAAAATGGACGGCAGGCGTGCGAAGAACTCAGTTTGACTGGAAATAATTGCATGAATAAGGTTAGTAGTTTTTTGTGCAACGTTTGCCGATTTCTACTGATTTTTATTATTAAATAATAAATTACCACATAGTATTTTTGAGGCTTGTATGACCGTTTTAAAGACCGTATAAGTGACAGTTTTTTTAATTCAGTGAATGTCGAATGTCGAATGAATCGTACTTGACTCACAGAACGTCAGTATTTTTGTCGTAATATCAGGTTTTCTTGACGGCTTACTGAGGGTGTGTGAGTATAGAAATTAGACAAGGCCGCCTTGTTTTTTCAGTCTAAATCATGCCATGATTCAGACTTTCTGATGTTATTCAATCTTGAAATGACAAGACAAGACCAGTCTCCCCAAGGAAGCAAATTTTCTGTTTCTGTCTTTTGTTCCAGATGCACGTGACCGAGCCCATCCCGGACAGCCCGTTGCCAGTGATGCCGCATTGCAGCAAAGTGCGTTTCCTGACCACTTGCAATTGTGGACACCGACAGGCCATTCGGGAGGATCCATTTGATTTGAAGGTCTGCGCTTCACCCAGTCGCTCGTGTCTGTCTGTTGGATTACTTTAGATTTGTAGTATTGACTGTAGAATATAGATATTAATTAATATTGACACAAATGCATAAAAGGCAACACGAATTTGGCACAAAATTATCTCCATGTGCTCTTGGTATTGAATAATAAAATCAAAAGTACATATGATTATGTACGCTTGATAAATTAATGTGAAATAGTATATTATACCGTGAATACTGATTCAAGCCAATGTGTACGGTACACGGTACAACTATCACTATGATTCGACGGTCAATAGATTTGCCTTCAGTGTTACTGATGTATTTTCAGTGGAAGCATTATTGCCGAAAATAAAATTCAATGCGTAATTTAATAGTAGCGACTTGTCTCATGTATATGTCAAGTTATTTGAAATTACGAGTGTGTAGGTCATGGAGGATTTACGTATTTCGCTATTTCATTTTTGTACTTTTTGATTTTTTAGAGCGCAAATTATAGTTTCTTTGAGGAAACAGAGGATTTCACTTGCTGTCGAAATTTGGAACGTATTGAATTGCCCATATTTCGGCCAAGCACGCAGGATATAAAGGCTGCCAATTTGTTATTGGAAAAATTGAAGCTAAATACGCAGAGCCAGGATGATACTAGCAGAGGTAGGTACTGGCATTTGAAGTAGATATGTTGAATATTTGAAGTACATAATGTTCCAAAAATGGATATATAATTGGACTTTCTCTGTCACTTTACTGGTCCAAATTTTTTATTCTCTATCTAGGCTCGTTGGGCGGTCACACGGGAAGCAATGATTTCCTGCCGGACACGGACAACAAACATCTGATTCGCGAACGAGAGCTGTCCCCGCACGTCAGTCAGGGCAGTCGGGAGTCGCAGCTGAGTCAAGCGGATGCCATCAGTCATCATTCCGAGGAGGCCGAGGCGCCAGCAGCTGACTTGTCGCCTGGCGTTGCTGCTGTTGAAGTAGGCTTTTTAGCACGCTTGTGGATGTGTACACTGGAAATTTTTTAAAGTTGCATCTTGAAAAACTGAATATTTTTACGGACTCTGTTGACTGATTTTTTTTAATACATGTGGCTTTTTTACAGCTTTAAAACAAGTACAGGATAGCAAACCTTAAGGGGGTAATTGCGTTTTTAGGTGTTTTTTTTAAAAGCCATAGCTCAGCGTTTACAAATTCAAATCACAAGCGGTCTTTTGCATTAGGTAGAACAATATCTTTCCTAAATGTATGCCATGCCTTGAAATTTAACCTGTGATTTTCTTTCCAGTATAAGCGACTAAAGAAAGCTCCTTTCCAAAATATTAAATTTTTTTACAAAAAGTTTGCGCCACAGCTCTGAATCATACGATCATCTGTTGGGGCTGAAAGTTGGTAAGGTTTTTAACATGTTTAAAATCCCCAGGCATGTCCCCCACTTTTTTAATAACTAGTCAATTTACTGAGAAAATAGCTGAAAACCAAACGCACCGAAAATTTAAGATATTTTCTTGTAATTAAAACCCTCTAAAAATGTCCACAGGTGAAATTTCAAAAAAGTGAGAGACATGCCTGGGGATTTTGACCTTTACAATACTGTCCCAAAAATTTATGCTCAGGCGTCGCTTCTAACTTGAGTACTG
Source organism: Trissonchulus sp. WLG1_4 (assembly GCA_030248245.1). NCBI lineage: Eukaryota > Metazoa > Nematoda > Enoplea > Enoplida > Ironidae > Trissonchulus > Trissonchulus sp. WLG1_4. Next base: position 3,822 of record JASANF010007524.1, read on the forward strand.
GTGGCGCAAAGTTTACATAGAAATCATAAAAACCTCGAAAACGCAACTACCACCTTAAGCTATATTCAGTTTGAGGAAGGTGGGATGACGGCCCCCCAAAATTGGCGGCCCAGAGCGTAGGGTTCCAAATATCTGAGAAGAACGTTTGTATAAAGTGGAATTTTCGCAAAATTTTTCAATACGTCAGATATTTTTGGTCGATGAGGACGCGTGTCTTCAAAATTAGGCTAGAGACTCCCAACTTTTGAACCCAGTTAATATACATGTTTGGTCTTGATGCCTTACGTTTAGCGTAGCTGTCGAATATAATTATTTCAAGTTCAAATTTCAATAATTTTCAGTGTGTGACAGTGACGTTTCACATTAGTTGCCTAATTACGCAAAATTGGACTACAAAATTGAAATCAAGTTCAAAATCGTGGGAAAAATTTGTAATTGTGCTTTTATTTTCTAGGTTTCAGTTTTTCCCGTTTATTTCAGAGCAAAGACGATGTTGAGGTGAAAACCCAAGAAGACGAAGCAAGGGCCACCTCAGAGGCGTTGTCTTCGCTCGAGTCCGCTGACGAGGTTGGCCTTCATTTTTTAGTCGCAAAAGAACTTATCTTGATTCTTGAGTAAACAGTTCAGTGTTAATGTCTCAATGTTTTTGTTTTAGAGAAACGAAACAGAGGTTGATGAAGAAACTGTGGAGATTGTTTCAACACCAAAGCGGGAAATGTCAGGCACGTCAAATGCAGTTGTGCTTGTTGTTGTCTCTAGTGTTTTCCATTAAACAATTTTTAGAATGCTCCATCAAGTGCGGCAAATTTTTGTATAACTAAAGTTGGAGTCGAAAAGTCCAGTCTACACAAAAAACTGTTGCGGCAAGTTTTTACAACCGCTAACCCAAATTATTGACCTCCTCCCCTTTTCTAATTTTTTAGGACTTAGTATGAAACAGTCTTTAGCTGGCAGATTTGGCAACGGACTACTCAGATTGGCTATATTTTTATTATTTTAGGTCTGGAGAAAGAAGCCAGTACGGTGGAATATTTGCCCGGCATGCTGCAGCTGCACAGTCCCCCGGGCCTGCTCCCGCTGTTTCCCAGCTGGGCCATCGTTTGTCTGGGATCCTCCAGTATCTACTCCCATGCTCATGGTGAGATGAGATAGTCATTTGGTTGGGTTTTTTCAACAGATACTTTTTACGATATATTATTATGGAAAAAGAAGAGTTAGAATATTTTGGAACATCAGATACGTAGAAACAGAGATGGACGTGGGGTTGTTGGGTGGGGGGGAAGCCACCTCATATTAATGCCCGAGGGACAAGTCCCTACAGACTGGTCCCTATTAACTTGCTAACATTTGGTAGAATTCAGCCCATGCACCCTCAAAACGGAAAACATTAGGTACTTATGATGTCAGCTTAAAACTGGGCGTGTTTTGCGACGTTCGGTTTGTTGTTCGTCTTTACCAGATCGTGTTTTGCCCTACTGATAAGTTGGTGTTGGATTTAAAAAAAATCGAGATTGGGTTTGAGCTGTTTAAAGGCTATTTCAGGTCTTCGTGAGCAGCCCAATTTTTCGCATGGCTCCGGCTACCTTCTGCCCTGGGATGTGAATCTGAAAGTGGATCCGGAAAAATGGCAACAGCACATGGAAGCCATGACCCAGCGAAGACCTGGGCCAGTCAAACGCGTCCGAAATCCCAGAAAAGGTGCGTACTTCTTTTCAGAAATCCTTCATTATAGGGGGGGAGGGGGCTACCTGGAAAAGGGAAAATTTTAGGTTCTCCGATTCGCTTCAAATTTGCACACAATGTAGCCCCAGGGAAGGCGCATCGCAGATGTAACAAACTGGAACCAATGCTTTTGCCAATTTTTTACTAGGGGCTCCCAAATTTTCAATTCTACGCTGGGTTTTTTTTCGCCAGGAAGTCTTAGCAAAGTGGCTAAAAGGTCCGAAAATGTTTTAGCCAATATTAAAATTTTTTAGCTACGTTTTTTTAACCATTTATTTAGCTTCAATTCACTTCAATTTGAATTTTTTCACAAGTGACTAAGCAGTGGCATACCCAGAAAAAAGTTTCGGAGGGGAAAGAATGGACTAAAATGTACTTTTTGCAATTTTAATGGAGTAGCAGGATTTGGCGGCGGACTGTAAATATTTTATATGCGGTCAGTGGCGTACCCAGAAAACAATTTCGGGGGTATGACTTCGTAATGGGTTAAAATGCACTTTTTAGCCATTGGAAGTTTGTAACACTTACAATACAAAACCGGCTTAAAAACGTAAGATCGCTAAACCATAAAGTTGCAGGGGACTGGGGGCGGCAGCCCCCAGAGAAAATTGAGATTTTTTCAAAGTTTACGCCGAATTTGGTAAACTGGAGACGTATCACAATTTTTTCAGGAATCAGGAAAATTAAAACAAAAGATGTGAACAGAGAACGTCACATCAGGATCAGACAGTATACTACACAAGTAAACGCAGCATACTCGCGTAGACATGCATAGGGTTTGCTCATTGCAGTAATAAAGAAAAGTAAGCCACACAGTCGCAGAGGTCTGAAAAATTTGACGAATTTTATTTATTATTGGGTCAAAATTTGTCAAGTGGAGACGTATATATCAGGAATTTTTTTCGGCCGGGTAATAAAAACCAAAGGGGGACCCTGTAAAGATTCACTGGGAAAAAAATTGGGGGGGGGGGGGGGGATTCTCTCCCCCCTGCCCCCGGGGTACGCCCTTGTATGCGGTTACGCAGTCAAAAAATGCCGAAGTTGAAACTCTTCTTCCCAATTTGTTTATAAATGCCAGGTTGTCGTATTTTGGCGTTTTGGAACCGCATGAACCAGCAAGTGGCGAGGATTGGTATTGTAGCAGTTCCCAGGGCGAGGCCGAAACTTTTTTGATTTATTTCGAAATACCCACGTTTGACGGATCGGAATGACTCACAGAACGTGGTTTGCGAAAGTTTTCAGTAAACGAAGTAACTTAACAAACTGATCCTGAAACATTGAACAACAGAAAGATTAAATGGTTGACTGGATCACTATGTTAAATGAAACATTGTTGCAGATGGATGTAAATTGTAGTCAGAAGGAAATTTTTTGCGTCTAATGGCAAAACACGCTCAATTGGGGACGCATAGGAAAATTTTTTGAATTTTGGACAACATTTGGTGAATTGGAGAGTTATCAGAAATTTTTTCTGCCGAATTTGTTTTAGCAAATTTGCTAAAACGTCCAAAAAAGTTTTAGCAAACTCTCAAAAATTTTCGCCAATGCTAACGTTTTGGCCCAAAAAAAACCCAGATTCTACGTGTAAATCATAGGCGCGAAAAAAAGTTTTTCGTGGTTGCAAAGCGTCCCTTTACTCGAACGAAATTTTTGTTAACACTGACGAAGCTGAGTTTTTTTACATGATTCTATAGCCTCACGTCATATCTCAACCTCCATGATCCGTTTTTTTAAATTTTTGCCCATGGCCTGAGCTATGACGCCAAATGTAAAATCACTAAATTTGGCGGGCTCAAAAAACGGCCATTTTTTCACCTTTCGCCCTCGATTTTAAAATTGAAAATACATATCAAAAATCCGGATCATACGATTTTGCGCTTACATGTAGGCTACTACTATGCCAAGTTTCAGCGTGATTAGCTTCATGTGGTTTGGGTTAGAACTGTCCAAGTGAGGGCTACTTTTAGGCTTTTGTACGCACTTTTGCCTATGTAAATACACTGACAAACGCACTGAACCAAAAGTGCACCTTCAAGCTTAATTGTTCTTATCTGAGGCTGGGGTGCCTTGGGGGAGTAACATAATATGTGGAAATAAGCAAAATTGGAGAACTTTGATTTTTGACCTGGGTAGCCCCCCACTTAAGTCGGGCTGTTTCCAGGGTTTTTTTTAGGCCATAGCTAAGGCCATGGCCTAAATTTTTTTGGATTGGCCTAAATTTTTTCAGCGATTGAGGCCAGCTGGCCTAAACTTTTTCAGCTGCGGATGCAGAAAAATTTTCCGATACGTCTCCAATTGACCAAATTTGGCTTGAAAATCAAAAATTTCCCCCATTTTTTTTCTGGGGGCTGCCGCCCCCAGACCCCTGCGACTCTGTGGCTTACTATACTTTATTATTATCTTTCATCAAAGCCTATGCATGTATACACAAGTACGTTATGCTGCATTTGCATGACTACACGAGTATATTATGCTACATTTCCCTGTGTAATAGACTATCTGATGTGACATCTTTTGTTTCAATTTTTGTCCGAAAAAATTTCTGATACGTCTCCAGTTGACCAAATTTGGGCTAAAAATTGAAAAGTCGCCAATTTTTTTCTGGGGGGCGGCGGCCCCAGACCCCTTCAACTGTGCGGTTTAGTAATCTTGCGTTTGTGAGGCGTGTTAAAATTGCTAGGAAGTGCGTTTTAACCCGTTGCAAAAAATTAACAAAAATAGCATTATCTTTGAACGAATTTTGCTAATGTGTCATTTTTTGTGTTAAAAGTGCTGTTAAATGCATTTTAACACTTTTAAAATTCTAAAAGTCTATTCTGGCTACACCTCTGTACAATATGCTATGCTCATTTTTGTGAATAATTTTTGCAAAAATGCAAAAATGAGTTGGCCTAAGCTTTTTGTCAATTGGCCTAAAAAAATTTCCGACCTGAGGCCAAGTGGCCTAAACTTTTCAGACCAAAAAAAAACCCTGGCTGTTTCTCAGACTAATTGTCTGAATAGCATTGGTTAACGAAGACTCGGTCCAAGTCGAACACGTGATCGTACGAAATGAGCAGATAATGTTTCATTATAATGTTCTATTTAATTAGAAAAGAACGTTTCAGGACAAGTCTAAAGCTATTAAACACCTTTTGTGAATCCCAGCCAATAAGTCTTACTGATATCAATAGGAATAGTTGGATTCAAATAATCTCAGTAGAGTAGGCAGTTCTCTCAGCCTTATGACAAAACCCGTGTGTATTCCTAATAAACCCGAAAGTGTAAACGTAAAGTGTTGGCGTGTTGTGTGTAATTTAAACTAAAGGAAACTTCGATAAGTCGTTACTGAGTTTATTGCGCGAGTTTTTTTAAAAGTGCTAGTTTTAATGCCGTTTAGAGCGACCTTACGCTGGTAATATGAACCCAACATTTATCGCTAAGTTATTCGGTCTCACTCCAAAAGAACCTTATTCAGAGTTTTGTAGTTTGTAAGGCTTGCTATGTTACCAGCTCACATTATGTTTCTGTGTGCTTGTTCACCAATCACCAGTCTCTTTCAAGATTTTGTACTTGGGATTTCAATGTGTAATCAGACTTACTAATCGGTTTTACTTACAAAATGTCTAGTTCTTATAAGAAAATTAGTTTTAAAATAATTTCATTGAAATTGAAAAAAAGTTGTATTCTGAAAAATACACGTCTTTTTTATCGTCTTCGTTGCAATATTATGATTTCACTGAAATCATCTGGTTCCTGACTGTCCACCGTTCGTTTGCCAAATAATCGACGCGCCTTCTGGAACAGTCGAGTACTTCTGACCTCTTGTCTGGGTATAAGCGCTGGCGGCCTGAAATAAAAAAAAATGAATGAAACTAAATTTTTTGTGAGCAGAAGCTTGCTTGGTTTGCGAGTGGTCTTAATGTGTTCTTCAAGTTATAATTATGTTTGCGCCAAGGCTTAGCTTCTAGGTTTCAATCTTCGCAAGTCTCGAAATCTTCAGAACACAATATTGTCACTGCAAAGTACAAACTCGTCCTAAAAGTTGTCACTGTATTTGATAGCATTGAATCGTTCAAATTCGCTTACCGATATACAGCTGCGTTATCCCATTCCGCAACAACAGCCAGCGGTGATAGATGGTACATACTACTGTCCGTTCCACCCGGCAGCATGGCCCATAGGATTACACAAAGGCACAGGCGAGAGTGCATCGTTGATGTACTTGAACGGTGGTAAATGCGCCAGTGGTAACAGTAGAGATTAGATAGTCAAAATTAGCACTCAGGAATTGTATTCACATATGCAGCGTGGCAGTAACAAATTAAAATGGCGCTTTGTAGCAGTAATAGTTGTTAGTAATAGGAATAATATGTTTTGCTAGATCTATGCAAAATTATACTGTGTGTAAGGCAGTGTATATAAATTCTGCAACATTTGGGCAGCTAAAGGTAAATGTAAAGCTAACCCGCGGATAGATAACTATCAAGAGACGTGTCCGCTCTCGGGTACGGTGTGGTGCTCATCTCCGTTACAAAGCCCTGGAGCGTCACTGTGCCACTTCTAGAGAGTGACTACTTACAGGATGTTGGGGCAGCCCCTCAAGACATAATGCCCTACACGGACCCTTGTTACCTTCCCTCGTTATTGTGGTACCCATTTACCGACCAGATGGGGAAGGACTGCTGGGTTGGCAGTAGCAATGTGGCCCTAATCTTTTGCTCCAGGAGACGACATGTAGCCGAGTAGTTTAGATTCGATCCTCCAACCTTTAGATTAGAAACCGAACGCCGTAACTTCTTGGCCACTTTACCACTGGGCAACTAAAGATTACAATAATTGTTTTATCTGTAGCCGTATTTACGTCAGTTACATATCATAGCCTAGTTAGCTTGGCTGTAAATTGCAGATGTGCAACTAGTCGAAAAGAAAAGTAACTGAGCAGCGGCGTACCTATAGAAAAATTTTCAGGCAAACGCAAAAGGAATTATTTTTTGCAATGTTATCGCAATTTTTGATGGCAACAAACAAAAACTTAAGGGGGAACCGGATCTTATGTAGGTTTCACCGAACTTACAGAACTAAATAAACAAAAAAATGGGATAAATCCATCATTCCCATCTTTGGGCACGGCCTTGTAAGTGGGTGAAAACGTATGAGCTACAGTAGCTCTGTTTTGCTTTGATTTATGACGACTACTTAATACGAAAGTCATTCTGAACTGGTAAGCTAATTTATTTGGGAAGGAGGAGAAGAATGGTTCATTATGATGTCGGTGTTGTAACATTAATGAGCTAGTATGCACTAATTATACAGCAGAATAGTTTTGACGCATTAAATTAGCCTGCGTGAATAAATAGTAATTTGGAAAATGGGAACTAATTGCTTTTTTATTGGCTTTGCACAGTACTTTTCATTATTTATGACTAGGAATTTTGTAGGATTGTTCCTATACAAATATGAGTTATGTAGTAGATTTTTAGTACAATAAAAATCACCGCATTTTTGTTGAAAAATAAACTTAGTTCTGGAATTGTATGGTACGGGTTTATAAATTTTCCAGCATCGACTACTGGTTAAGTAACTGGGAATGGTAGTGTGTAGCCTGGCCCAAGATTTTGGAGGAATCAGATGCATTATGAACGCTCGTGATTTGTTAGCGTTTTTTGGGGCAATAAAATTGTTATATTTTCAAATTCAAAAATTTGAATTTATAAATAAAGTAAAGTACAATCTGCTAAATTCAATGTATAAGACACCAAAAATCACTCTTTATTGAGATGACACAGAAGCTGCACAAAACCATCCGAGCCAAAGTCCGTCTATGAAAATCTCCGTCATAAAAGCATCATAAAATTGGGGCTTTTGAAATTTCTAGGTTTCCTATCTCTTATTTGGCAATTAATTTCCGCTTTGGCAATTGTAGTAAAAGTGGAAACTGACAGATAACCTTTTTAATTAGCAAAAGCCCAGGAATAGATATGCTAAAATGATTCGCCGATTAAATACAACATTACAATACAGCGAAACCAACAAATATCATATAAAAAATAAATAGACATGAAATAGTGACGCCATTAATAATAATGTAAGTATGGACACCTGTAAGTATGAATTGACCCTTGATTGAACTACAAACTAGAAAAAGTAATTGACAACAAAAAACTTGTGTGGAAAAAACACATCCAGAAATGGAACGAGAAACAAACAGTCTTTATAAAAAGTCAAATTTGCAAGATAATTATTTTTTGGCTTCTTATCAGAGGATTAAGAGAACGACCTACGCGTCTTTTTTTATGGAGAAAATTAGTTATTACTGAAAATAATGTCAGTATATTATACAAACTTCAAAACTTCCCTGCATTATTTTCCGGCAACAGATTTCCTGATACTCACGCGAATACGATATATTTTACATGTTTTTGAAATTCTTGACAGTTCTTGGACAGAAATTGGAATTTCCTTGGTAAAGTCAACTTTTAAGTCACACCCTGTCAAGCTACATCGCAGATGTGAAAAGGCGCAAGCAAAGCTGTTTCGGATTTTTCACTAGCGAGTGACTAAAACTAGATTTGACTTACATAACAACATGTACTTTTTTCATATTTCGAACAAAACATTGCCTGAATTTTCGGTTATACCAGGAGCGTATATACATAGTATCACGGGTTAAAATTGTTGGGGTCGTTTCTTTCCACATTTTCGGGACTCTCCCTTTCCTGATCGACCAAAAACACCCTAAATTTTGCTATAATTTTGAACAAAGTGGCATTTTTACGCAGTTTTCTCGTAATCTTCTGGACCCGGACGGACTAATCCCCCAGCCACACCTTCTATTTTTTGGGGACATTGGGACATTGGGTCATTTTCGATTTTCTCTATATTTCCCCTGGTACATGTAATCTTTTAGAGGAAGACTGAGACACTCTTCTAATTGCTTTTTACAAGGCGCAGTTAGGGGTGCACATAAAAAATGGATGATTGTCCCAGAAAGGGGCGTGAGTGAATATAGCCAATGAGCGCGCAACAGCATCCGGTTCGGTGGTCTAAAGTTTACGATCCCATTTGTATTTTTGTTTTGTTTTAGGTGAGAGCACGGTTTCTGTGAAACTGTTCATTGGCTTGGAGTACGAGTGCGTTCGGGGACATCGATTCATGCTGCAGACTCCCAACAAAATGCTCAAACATTCCGGACCTTCGGGGCCAAAAGTAAATTAACCGTTGACGGTGGCACTTTTTTGGAATGAGTTGAGCTTTTGTGACACGTATTTCAGCATTTCCTGTTCTGTTATAGGACAGGACACTGTTACACACTTTTTTCACTGTTTTAAGATTGGATAACTTCACGAAGAGTTAGCCTTTGGAGACACTACCAACTTTAACATATTACCGTCATCAATGGACAAAAAAGTGTTTACATTGGGTTGTTGACGTTATTCCACAGCAATTTTTTCTAAATTATAATTCAATTAATCCTGTTTATAGGTATGTTTCCTTAGGAAAAGTTTTGAAATGAAGATAATTAAAATTTTTTTGTTATTTAGGAAAGTGGTAGCGTGGTGGCTAAAAGTGACATGCCCATATGGTTTCCTTGCTCTTGCCGGTGAGTCACTTTTGATCTTATGCTCACACATTGTTCTCTCCATGTTTTAAGTCTGTGTTAGCAGTAGCTCATTGACTTACGTGCATTACATGCTTGTTTAGAAGTTAGTGTCAGTTTGAGCCTTTCTATTTTATTATTTTTTTCTATTTTTATTTTCTATTTTTCCATTTTTTTATTTGAAGTCAGATCAGTTGAAAGGTAAATGAGAGAGTTGAGACAGACAGACATAGCGGTAGGAGAGTGAAAATTGAAAATGTATATATATATAATGTAACGAATCAGTGATCCAAAATGTGCAAAAACCTATTTCCAACTTACCTCTAAACCTTAAAAAACATCTATCTATCATGAAATTTGGTCAGTTTTTAGAACCACCAAACCAGCCTTGCCGGGCCAACTAATGCGGCTTCATATTGTGACGCCGAAAGCTCCCGTCTGGGTCACGCTCAACCCCAAGGTTCAACCCTCCTCGCACCATTCCTCAACTTTTTATCCCGGATTCCAAAGCCCAGTTAAACTAGGCCCCGCTGGGTACTGGATGCTAAGGTTGCCTGTTATTTATATGGGCGAAGAGGGGCCGTTTTTCCCACCAAAGGAGGGGCCCAATCCTTGTGGGAAATTTTTGAAAAATGCCATTGGAGCTGAACCATCTTGTTGAAGAAAATTGGAATAATTTATTGGGTTTGTGTCATTTTGGATTTGGATCCACCTGGTCTTGGGATCACTGAGTTTGGCATTGGATTCGTGATTATTCATATTGCTAGAGAATTTAACTGATTCGCTCTAAACAACCCAGTTGTTTTGATTGGAGTGGACTCGGCCGCGTTCGAAAGAACTAATTTTGTCAGTGGCGAGGTTGGGAAGTAAAAAACAATTGATTTGGAACCATAGGAAAGGCCATGGAAAGTTTTGGTACTTGTGTAAACGAAATTGGTATTTTTACTGTATGTTTTACTTTTATTGCTGTTGATTAAAAAGTTTACTTATTTCGTGTGGGCTAGAAAAGTTCTCGTTTAGTATAAGGTTATTTCGTATGTCAAATGTTGTTTTAGCTGACACTTCCCTGATTTGAGGGGGGGGGGCACCCATCGTTTCAGCAGACCACCAGCATGAACCTCTGTGGTGAGCTGGTAGTGTGCTGAAAGGGGGGGGTACCTCCCCTCAAATCAAGACACTTTCCACTTTCCTGATTCGAGAGGGGTTCCCCCCTGAAATCAAGGCGTAAAAGGGCTATTTCGGCCGGAGCCCGGGGCATCGTTCCGGCCGATTAGCTGGGATACGGAAGAGTGTCATACTCTTTTATGTACTCTTGGTTTCATATGTTTTCTACTTCTGACTACTGCCTGTAT
>JASANF010007526.1:0-48187 GCA_030248245.1 Trissonchulus sp. WLG1_4
GCTTTCTCAGTAATGCAGAACTCGGTTCTATTATGCGACAGTTTGTGAACTGTACTAAAACCTAACTTCAGAAAAAATTATAAACAGCAAATTTTAAGCAACAATGAGGAAAAAAAATGAAGATAAAGTTTCAATACACTGCTGCAAGACTGCAAGAGCTAATATTTGCGTATACATGCACAAAAACAGAATTGCCGCCTGATTGTCCACATTTTTGGTGGCATCCTGCCGAATCTGCAACATTCGCATTAAATTTTTGCGGATGCAGATGCGGATGTCAAAAAGTTGCGGATCATCCGCGGATGCTGATGCGAATATCCGCGACATCCCTAGAACGAACGTCTAAAAACAACCCTTGTCAGTTTGTCACCAATGGTTTTTTTCAACTTTTTTCGGTTATATATATAGTGGTGCGGGAAAAAAAACCCTACGCGTTTTGCGGGGAAAAAACCCTAGTGCTTCCTGGCCGAACCTTACGACATAGGACCGAGTATGTATGATTTGAGTATGTATATGTATTTTGAGTATATATGTAGGTGGAAAGCGCATCCCAAACTTACTTACCACACCAATTTCTGTGCAGTTTTGAGGCCTGTAGCATTTTTTATAAAATTTCAAAATTTTGCATGTTGAAAAATTCCAAAGTGAGAAAATGTTCCAAATTTTTGACTTGTCATAATTTTTCACAAAACCACTTTTGGCCAACGTTGTTTGCACTTTTCAAGACAGTTACCTTTCCTCTATACTTCTAAAGCTCAAAAACAGTGATAAACGTTGTGGTTTACCTGTGACAGTTCAAAGTTTGTGCGAGGAAAAAAACCCTATTGCGGGGAAAAAACCCTATTTTGTTTGGCGACAATTTTTTGCTAAACTCACCCTTTGTTGATACAAAAGTTGACTGATATGGGGTAAGAACATGCGTAGACTTCGTTGAAACCGTTTATTTGGCCGTAAAACGTCGTTTTTTGTCGTTTTGGCCCATACCCCGACACACCGTACGTTGTGGATAGCCGCATGGACATGACGCCGAAGCGGTGAAAAGTAAAGTAAGTAAGTAAGTACCCCCTACGAAACCTGTTTTGGTGATGTTTCACCAAAATTTGGCATTTTTTGGAATATTTAGGCTTTAGCTGCTGCGTACCACCTAAATTTAAGAATGGTAGACGCGGGCGGTGTTTGGCCACCGTTTTTAACATAATAAGTGCAAAAATCTATTTTTAATGTATTATTTAAATACTAAAAAAATGCATATTTGGGCAGAAGTCATTTCTGCCAAAAAGGGTCGATTTTTGAAGATTTATTGTGAGTCACATGGGTGTCGGAGAAACGGTTTTTTTACTCCATACTGCAGCCTAAGAGTTGTAGAACCCGACGGAATTGAGTTTATACACACTGCTAATAGAACAGCCGAAAAAAGTGGTAGGTTTTTTTCCCACATTAGGGTTTTTTCCCGCATAGGGTTTTTTTCCCCGGAGGTTTCGAAGCTTATCACTCAAAAACATGAGTAGTTAGAATCCATTTTATTAGTGCAACAGTTTTGCGAAAGATGGCCGTTATAACAGCCGCGAGCATTAATGGATCCGATTTATGTGGAGCGCAGGAGGACCCGAAAAGTTGAAAATTTGTGGTAAAATGCTGGAAAATTGCGAACCTATTTTTTGGAGTAGAACAGCTTAAGGGAAGCACTGTTTGTAATAAAATCCTGTCCACAATTTATGATTTTTTGAGGTATGACATCTTGAACATCGCTATGTGGCTATATATAATTCTTCTTTTCGGTTGTTTTCAATGATTTGCGTTATGATTGTTTTAGGGTATCGTCTAGGCTTAGTTGGCAGAATTCTCTAGGCTAACCTGGCAGGATTTTTTCTGAAAATTTCTATTTTTTATTGCCTAAGCCTGAACCTAAGCCTAAGCCTGATACTGAGCCTAATGGCCGATTCACACGCTGCAATTTTACTGCGATTTTGCCGCAGCGTTTTTGCCGCTGCGGCAAAACGCAGCTTGCCGCACGCAAAACGCAATGTCTGAACAGACGCAGCGTTTTTAGTGCGGAATGCCTGCGTCTTGATTTTGCCGCAGCGTTTTAAACGCCAGACTGTTATTCGACCTGCGATTTCATTGCGTTTTGATGCTGCGGACGTGTTGGCATAAACAAATTTCGCGGACCAATTTGTCATTTTTTTGAAACAGTAAAGACGCAGCAAACTGACCTGCGAGACGCACTAAGGCCGCAAAGCTTGTTCAGACGGCGCGTGTCGCTTGCGACACCCTGCGGCTTGCGTTTTGCGTCAAAATCGCAGCGGCAAAAACGCACCGTGTGAATCGGCCTTTAGCCTAAGCCCTAAGCCTAAGCCCAAGCCTAAAATAAGGCCAAGTTTGAATTTGGTCAAAAATTGGACGTCTGGCGAATTTGGCCAATTTTTCGGCAGCAACCCGGTCAAAGAGCCTTTGTTTTGATTCTAAAAAATTGTATGTAAACAATAATCGGACACCATAGACACGATTAGAACGGAAAAAACAAGGGCTTCGGAAAAAAAATGCGAAAACGTCCCTCACTGAGGGTTCAAATTTTGAGGGGTCATATCTCAGAAAATCCAAAAAATGAAATACATTTTATGAAAAATACAAAAAATGAAATACAATACAATACCCCATTGCTCTACCCAAAAAATAGGTCCACTATTCCCCTCCAACTGCATTTAACCCGGAAAATGACCTCTGCTTTGATTGAAATGTATATGTATGTATTCGTAGCAACTAGCAATGGGGAAAAAAGTAAGAATTCGAAAAACACGTCAATTGAAGCAGAAACTTAAGGTGGCACTCCTGAAATGTGGGTTTTGGCCATTATTTTGAAAACGCGCAAAAATAAACATGCATCGTAAGAACAAAAGTTGATCAGAAGTGAATTTCCTTCAATTTGATGTACATATCACATAAAAAAATTTTTGAACATTTTTGAGCAAATTTCGCCAAGAAAAATAGATTTTCACGGAAATGCCTTCACAAGCCAGTGCATTTACACGTATGTAATGAATTTGAAAGGCTGGAAAAGACTAGCAGTTGTGTTTTACTGAAACGTAATAAAAATTTTTTGGTGTTTTATTGAGTGTAGTATAATTTTTTTGTGAAATAACGCAACACTTTCTGCATGAAACCTAAATATAGTGCGTGTGAATACAAACGCAAATTTTCGGCTTGCGATTCTAAAAAATTGGTTCAACGAAAAAAGTTAAAATTTGGCACATAAATGCACCTTGTCATCTCCGAGCGGTCGCAAAATTTGATTTTTGGCAAATCGATAGTATCTAAAAAATTTAGCCAAATTTATGTTTTTCAAAAATCGCGATTTTAGTGTTTTTCGATATATCACTCTTATTCATCAAAAATGACTTTTTGCTACACGTTGAGGCGAGCAAAATGAGCTGTTGATTGTGCAACAGCTACTTACTTGCGAAGAGAAATCGCAAGCCGAAATTCCACTCACGTTTGGTCTACAGTGAATGCTAATTTGTATCAATCAACTTTATTTTTTGTATTTAGGCATACTTTTACACCAGCTTGCCATTGTGTATCTAAAATTGGCCCCACACTGCCGTTTTTTGAAAAGTCACATTTCAGGAGCGCCACCTTAACTTGAAAACTTGAAAACTTAACTTAACTTGAAAAACATACGGAAAACGTTCGTCACTTTCCGGCCACCGTTCGTCACAAGTCTAGTTCTCCGGCCAAGGCTGAGCGCAAATTTGCCTTGCGCTCAGCGCAAGGCAAATTTAGTTTAAAGTTGAAATTTCCTGCATATATGTAGTGTAAATATATATTTCCTGCCTATATTTTCAATGTAAAAAAGTGAAAAATTGAAAATTTTTTGTTAATTACTTTCCGGCCACCGTTCGTCACTTTTCGCGAACGACGAAGCTCGGCGTACGCCGACGAACAGGGAACTTTTTTGCACAGTACTGTAGGAGGGAGTTTCTAGCACGTCTGTGGGTTGAGAAATTGAAGAAATTGAACTGTACTATCTAAAAAATACTTCGCTTAAGAGGGTAGTGTCGCGAAAGCAGTCGATTTAACTTTTTCAATGAAATATAGGTCATTGTTTTTTATATATTCTAAAAATATGTTTCAAGGGAAATAATTTCGTTAAGTTTCAGCAAAATTGATGCAGCATACAGTTAGCAGTGAAGTCGCAAAGTCGGAAAAATGACGTTTTGAAAACCTATTCACGTTCGATAATTTCGTCACAATTAAAAAACTTTTTGTTTAGATTCTTTGCACAAAGTAAAAGCACATATGCTCTAGTTTATGCACACAAAATTTAGTGCAAATTGCTTCAGTGGTCGTGGAGTAATGCCTGTTTGAACTGTGAAACTGTGCGTAACCTGTAAAGTACTCACAGCAATAGTGATATATTGTAACAAATTTAGACACTTATTTTGAAATCAAACAAAATCATCAAAGAAAAACAAACCTTTATTTTTCATTTTTCTTAATCGTGGCAAAAAATTGCCCGTCAAAACATCACATGTACTTCACAAGCTGGCCAATCTGATATGTGGCTTCATTTTTTGAACTTTTATGTCTCTATTGTGTGAGTCTGGCTCACAAATGGTAATTGGTTAAAAATATTGATTGATATTGGTAGTCTAGTGTCTGGCAGGATTTATTTGACACCATATGGCATTTCACTAGTTTCTCAGTGAACGTACAACTTCAAAGCAAAAAGTTTTCTTTTTGTGCAGCCTATGAACAAAACTGCTTTGGCGACACTACCACCTTAAGGTGCTTCAAACGCAACCTTCAACTTCTACGCACCCTCACACCCAACAAAAGGGCCCGTACATGGTGGACATCACATTTAACCATGCTACGTGCCGCCACTCGTAAAAAACACCGCAATGCGGTTCGTTCAGGCAACCAGTCTGATTGCGATTCTTACAAAGACGCCCAACGAACTCTTAAGCGGGAGATACGAAAATGTAAGCGACAGTCATGGAATGACTTCTGCACCTCCACTGCCGAAGCTCATCCATTAGCTCGTCTTACTCGTATCTTGCGTAAAGATGAAAGCTGTAAACTGGGACCCATACAAACACCTGACGGCACTTTTACTGACACACCGCAGCAAACTCTAGAAAAAAATGCTAGTTTCATGTAGGTGGTATACTCCCACAAGGGCATCTAGGCCAAGGCGGCTGTCCTACTTTTGTACCTGTTGTCGACCTGGAACGTTACAACATTGCACATACAGTACTCCGTGATGCTTTGTTCTCTTTTAAACCATACAAGGCACCGGGGCCTGATGGTATCTACCCAGTACTGCTGCAAAAAGGTTTCGACCTTTTGGTAAACTTTTATAAGGCTATTTTTGAGTCCTGCCTTGAGTCCCTCGCGGCTGGATGGAGTCAAGAGGAGTCTTCATCCCCAAACCGGGCAAAGATAGCTATTATAATCCGAAGTCGTTTAGACTCATTACACTTACGTCCTTCCAACTCAAATGGTTGGAAAGAATTGTATACTGGAGGCTTATCGCTCTAGACTCTGTTATGACATCTATAAAGGAAAAACAGTACGGTTTCAAGGCAGGCAACTCCACTGAAACTGCATTGCATCAACTTGTCTCTCGAATTGAGAAAACACTCGTGAGTGGAAAATTCGCTTTAGGGGTTTTCCTAGATATTGAAGGAGCCTTTGACAATGCCACCTTTCTGGCTATGGTCAATGCCTTGACAAACGCTAGAGTTCCTCCCATGTATGTACGATGGATTAGTTACATGGTTATCGCACTCTAACGGTATCACTCCAGGCCGAAAAGGCCACTAGAGTAATCTCCAAGGGTTGCCCCCAGGGAGGAGTTCTATCTCCACTCTTGTGGAACCTAGTCATCGGCGATTTGTTAAGTCGCCTAAGTCAACACTGCTATTACGCACAAGGCTACGCAGATGATGTCGTAGCCTTGTTTGTGGGTGATAAAAGCCGCGTAGTATGCCAAAGAGTCAAAAACTGCCTTTCAGTCATTGAAGATTGGGGAAGGGCAAATCATTTACGGTTTAGCCCAACCAAATCTGTGACAGTAATGTTCACTTGCAAGAGAAAATGGACCAAGCTCTACCTCTGTATTGCAGGCGAGCCAATTCCGTGGCATAAAGAAGTCCAATACCTGGGCGTTGTTTTGACTGCCAAATTAAATTGGCGGGCCCATGTCGATAAAAAGGCCCAACAAGCTACGAAAGCACTGATCCAGTGCAAAAAAGCTATAGGCCAATCTTGGGGCCTCCAACCCTCCGCGGTTCTTTGGCTGTACACTACTGTTGTACGCCCAATTTTCGCCTATGCAAATGTTGTTTGGCTGAATGCCTTAAACTTCAAAAGGCACACTTAACGCTTGGTTAAGGTGCAGCGCCTAGCATGCCTTATGGCAACGGCCGCCTTCCCTAGTACTTCTACCTCTGCTTTTGAAGAGATCCGGGGATTACTTCCAGTCGACATCTTCTACGCAGGGAAGCCGTCAAAGCAGCCCATAGGATGCATATCTGTAATTCTTGGGCAGCTTCCCGTACAGCTAATGCCTATGGTTCATTGATTGGACATGTGAACATAGCCCAATCAATAACCAAATGTATTGCCTCTCTAGGTATGCCTGCCGATAAATGCATACCAGAATTGAACCTCGAACGGCTGTATTGCGCTGATATCTCTACTCGAGACTCAGTGGCTGAAGCTTTCGCAAACCAAGCGCAAGGTGAAACCATACAGTGTTTCACTGTTGGTTCCAAGCACAATGGTGGCGTAGGTGCTGGCTATGTCATCAAACTTGGTTCGCTTAATAAATGCGCAATTGGGAAGATCCCATTGGGGCAGCTCCCCACTGTCTTCCAGGCGGAGGTTGAAGGCGGCAGATTATCTTACCTCGTGTAGTCTCAGTGAACGAGACATTGATCTATGGACTGACAGTCAAGCTGCAATCCACGCGTTAAACAACTGCAAGGTTAACTCTGTTGTTGTAGGACAATGTATTCAACAGCTTAACAGACTTGCAGCAAACAACACGGTTACTATAAACTGGACACCAGGGCACGCTGGCATCTGGGGTAACGAAGAAGCAGACGCAGCTGCTAAAGAGGCAGCTAGTGAGCCTCCTACTGGCCCTGAACCAATTATTCCAATTTCCCCTGCAGTATACAAAGGGGAAATAAAAAGTTACTTCAGCAATATCGCCAATCATCGCTGGCGAAGCAGGCAAGATTGTCGCCAGGCAAAGGAGATCATTGGTGAATTGAGCACCAGAAACAGGAAAATCATCTTAAGCCTACCTCGTGTAAGGCTATGGTCCCTTATCCAGGTTCTGACCGGTCATGGGTTTTTCGCCCTCATCTGTCTCTCATGGATCCAACTACTTCGGCTTTGTGCCCGCAATGCAGGTTGCATGTCGAAACCCCCCAGCACATCGTTGGAGAGTGCATGGCTTACAACAGAGTCAGAATGAACGTTTTTGACTCTGTAACCACAGACTTACCCTCAATCGTGCAGAGTAACCTCCTTAGAAACCTAGTCAAGTATATTGACCTAACGAGGCATCTACACCTTGACTAGTTTTAACTTAAGGTGGCGCTCAATTTTGACCATAATGTCTTGAAGGAAAGTTGTTCAAAACGAAATTAGCTTTCATTTGATGTGCATATTGTGATAAAATTTTTTTTAAAATTTTTTGAACAATTTTGTAGCCGTAGCAAAAAAATTTTCGTTTCCGTTTAAAATGATTACTCATATCATTGAAATATGCGGTTTCTTAGCTTTAAATTGATGTATTAAACTTAAGAATACGTTGAAGTCTGAGTTATTTAGCCGTGAAAAGAGCAAATCCAAAATGAAAAACCTACAAAGCTGATAAATCTTCGAAAATGTCAAATTTTTGATTTAATTTCTTGAAAAATTGAGTATGGCTTTTTGTAACTTTTTCAACGGAAATATGCAGTCCTAGAAAAGGTCTAATTTTTGAAAAAGTGAAACGTGTGGGCAAACCTGACATTTTTGCGTAGCGAAATCGACTACTTTTTTTGGACCTGGGTCCCAGCTGCCGTTTGCGATTGAGTTGAACTTGAAAATTTGCACAATGAAAGTAAAAATATAAATGCAGACGTGAAAGTTTTTCGATTTTCAAATTTTGGCCCGCAGCACTTTTTGTAGTCGCTCAAACACGACTGATTTTTGAAAAATCGATTTTTTGCAAAATCAAAAATAAAAATGAAAAATCGAAGATCGATCACGTCTAGATTTTTGAAAGATCTTTCTATTGATACCAAGATCATCAAAATCGGTTGAAGTTTCGCTGAGCTAGGTCAAAAACAAAATTAGTGTGAATAGGAAATTCGACATGGTCATAAAATTTGACACATTCACATCAAAGTGCTGAACTGTATTTTAAATAGGTTTTTTTGATGTCTCTTTGATATACAATTAAAGTGGTATTGCTATTTATTGCATGAGCTGAGCGCCAAACATGAGTTTTGTTGCTGAGCGCTTTAAGGGTTGCGCTCCGGAAATCAAGGTTTTGGGCCATAACATTTTTCAACTAACGAGTTCGGACTCATGTCAAGAAGTAAACTTACTCAAAATGATGTGGGCTTTCATTTGATACCAATATCAAAATATTTGGAAAATTGCCAAATTTTATAGTTTTTACTGGCAAACTGCCAAATGGGTGAACATTGAGCAAAAATTTATTAAAAATTCATCAATTCACATAATTAGACACAAAATAGCAGTCGACAAATGTTTGAAACGGCAAAATTATTTTTGACGTCCATTTTTGCCAGCAAACCGGCTTTTACCTAAAACTGTGTTCGATTCGGTACATTTTTAGCATTATCTAAAAAACTGTGTAACATTGCTTAGCTACCTAAACTGTTTTTTACTAGGGTCTTGGGTCCCTGAAATTCTGCAAAGTTTCAGCGCAATCGGGCAATGCTACGCAAAGTTGCTGGCTCAAAAAATTATACTGAGCAGTGCTCACGGTAATTTTCGGCATTCGATATCTTTTTGCTGCTTCGACCGATTTGGCTCAAATTTGGCATGAAGATAGCCTGTCATTGTGCGCAGTTGAACATTTTTTTATTTTTTTTTAAATAATGTTATAGACCATGATACCACTGCTTTTAGTGCTGAGAGACTGACCTCGAAAATACAAAAATTGCAATTTTGACAAATTCGCACTAAATAATCCAAAACAAAAATAATGTTCAACTAGAGGAGCGCAAGGGCTACATTTTGATATATGAATCATGATTTTAAGACAAACATGGCAATAGTTATCGCTTGCCGAAAATTCACTGACGCGCATGGCTCTGGCAGTCATGTGACATTATCACGTGATTTAAAATTTTTACACAACGGTTCTTTCATACCATACTAATTACTTATTTAGTAATATTTTAGTTTTATCAACTTTTTGTTGACTTTTGAGGCAACTTCCGATTCCCGGAGCGCCCCCTTAAGGTGGCGCTCCTGAAATGTGACTTTTCGAAAAACGGCAACCTGGGGCCAAATTTAGATGTGCGATAGTAAGCTAGTGTAAAAGTATGTCCAAGCACGAAATATGAAGTTGATTGATACAAGTTAGCAATCACTGTAGACCAAACGTGAGTGGAATTACGGCTTGTGATTTCTCTTCACAGCTAGATAGCTGTTGCACAACCGATAGCTTATTTTGCTTACCATAGTGTGGTCGAGCGGTCGCAAAATGTCATTTTTGATGAATATGATTGATATATTGAAAAATACTAAAATCACTATTTTCGAAAAACGTGAATTTAACTAAATATCTTCAATACGATCGATTTGCTCAAAATCAGATCTTGCGACCGCTCGAAGACAACGAGGTGCACTTTCGTGCCAAGTTTTCATTATCCTTGTTGAGCCAATTTTTTAAAATTACAAGCCGAAAATTTGCGATTGTATTCACACGCACTTTATTTCAGCATCATGCAAAAATACTGCTTTATTTTACAAAAAAATTACACCACACTCAATGACACATCGAAAATTTTTAAGTATGTTCAGGTAAAATGCAGCTGCTTGTGTTTTTCAATCTGCCAATATCATTACATACGTGTAAATGCACTGGCTTGTGAAGCTATTTCCGTGAAAATCTATTTTTCTTGCTGAAAAAAGCTGAAAATTTTTCAAAAAAGTTTTTCATATGATATGCACATCAAATTGAAGGAAATTTAAAACTGAACAACTTTTGTTCTTACGATGCATGTTTATTTTTGCGCGTTTTCAAAATAATGGCCAAAACCCACATTTCAGGAGCGCCACCGCCCACCTTAATTAAAGGTATTCCTTCCCAGTTCAGCCACTAGCTATGGCTCATACCTTCAACCCCTGTCATACCTACACACGGGGTTACCCTTTCCTACTGCGGCATGAGCAATGGGCCGATTTTTGGCCTAAGCTCTGGCTTGGAATCAGCCGCCGCTCTTAGTATAGTATAGTATAAGGTGCTTCAAAAAATAGGTCCACTGACCACTATCCCCACGGTACCACCCCCCTAACTGCACTTGATCCTTTTTCCTTTGATTCTGAAAGATGGTGAACATTAGTTTTATTCCATTTAAGTTCGTTTAGGCGGGAAAAATGTGTTTTGGAAAAACTTTGCAAAAACGTTACTCGGTGAGGGCTCACATTTGTGATTGTCGTATCTCAAAAAATCCTGAGCCGGTATTCATAAAACTCGGGATAAAAAGCTCGGCTTTTTATCCGTAAGTCTGGTTTGAAAAAGTCGGGATAAAAAGCCTGGCTTGCGCACAAGCTTGGTTTTTTATCCGAGCTTTTTATAAAATCAATAAAATACATGTAGAAGCCGAGACTTTAATCCGAGCTTGATTTTTATGAATACCATAAGCCGGCTTTTTATCCCAGTTTTTATGAATACCAAAAAGTAGGGATGTCGCGGATATCCGCATCTGCATCCGCAGATGATCCGCAACTTTTTGACATCCGCATCCGCACCCGCAAAAATTTAATGCGGATGTGCGGATGTTGTGCATTCGACAAAAATTACTAAAAACGTAGAAAATCAGACGGCAATTTTTATTGTGCATGTATATACCAATATTTTTGTTCTTAAAACGGTGGATGTAACTTTTTTCTAGGCTTTTTCACCTCATTGTTGGTTGCAAATCGATCTTTTCTAAAATTCTTCACCAGGCTTCACCAATATTTGATATTGCGGGCATAGTCGAACTAAGTTTGGCATGTTTGAGAGAGACTAGTCTACAAAATTGCAAAGCAATAATTGTCAAAACAAGCACTTTAGTCGACGAGCGTATTTTTTTAGTATAGCACCTTGGGGGAAGCCTAGAACCCCTATTTCATTTTTTGGATATTCTGAGATAAAAATTTTAAAAAAGCGCTAGCTTCTGGCTCTGGGGGCTGCCGCCCCCAGACCCCCGCGATCATTCTACTTTCTTGGCCAAGTGTGGCTTGAAATTAAGTTTTCAATGCAAATTTTATTTCAAAATTTTAAAAAAGCGCTAGCTTCTGGGGGCTGCCGCCTCCAGACCCCCGCGATTATTCTACTTTCTTGGCCAAGTGTGGCTTGAAATTAAGTTTTCAATGCAAAATTTATTTCAGAATTTTAAAAAGCGCTAGCTTCTGGAGGCTGCCGCCCCCAGACCCCCGCGATCATTCTAGTTTCTTGGCCAAGTGTGGCTTGAAATTAAGTTTTCAATGCAAATTTTATTTCAAAATTTTTAAAAAAGCGCTAACTTCTGGGGGCTGCCGCCCTCAGCACAGGAAGAAAGTGTTTTAATGTTTTTAACATGTTTTTTGCACTTTCGATTAACACGCTTTTAACACGTTTTTAACATATTTTAACATGTTATTAACATGGTTTTAACATCTTTTAACATGTTTTTTTGAATAGTGTTAAAAACATGTTAACATCATTTTAACATGTTTTTCGCATCAAATTCACTCAAAATTAACATTAACAATTAACATATGTTAAAAACATGCTAAAAGTATGCTAAAAAGTTTAGCATGATTTTAACATGTTTTTCGCATCTTTTTCGCATAATCTAAAAAGATACGAAAAAGATGTTAAATCTATGCTAAAAGTTTTAGCATAAATTTAACATGTTTTTAACACATGTTAAAAATATGTTAAATTTGTGTAAATTTAATGCGAAAAACGTGTTAAATTGATGTTAAAAGTTTTTAACATGTTTTTAACACTATTCTAAAATCATGTTAAAAGATGTTAAAACCATGTTAATAACATGTTTAAATATGTTAAAAACATGTTAAAAGCATGTTAATCGAAAGTGCAAAAAACATGTTAAAAACATTAAAACACATTCTTACTGTGCAGACCCCCGCGATCATTCTATTTTTTTGGCCAAGTGTGGCTTAAAATTAAGTTTTCAATGCAAATTTTATTTCAAAATTTTAAAAAAAGTGCTAGCTTCAGGGGGCTGCCGCCCCCAGACCCAGACCATATTATATTATATATATTCTCTACCCCCCCCCCTCAGCAAAATCCTGGCTACGCTACTGATCAACACACGTAGGACACACACGTTATGCGCCCTGAAAACAGCAGCACAAATCGCACATACCACACGCACTCACATACGCACACACATATATGTACGCACATTCAAGTCTTCTGGCTAGCTGCTTGTGCATCGCATCCGATGGCCATCGAGGAATAATTAGCCTCCGCTGTCCCCACGAGTCAAGCCTCGCCTATGCCCGAAGAGACAATCACTGCTATTGTGACCAAAGTGGTCGATATGGTTATGGGAAAGATGATGGTTACTGCCAGAGAAATCACTCGAGAGGCCATCGAAGAGGACGGCAAGAAGAACAATCTAGTGCTGGTAGCCTTGCCAGAAAATGTTGCCGAAAAGGATTTTGTCTGTCGCCCCTTTTAATAAAAATCTGAAGTGAAATTATTGGTGTTAAAACCCTTAGGGGTGGAATAAGTCGGAAAAACGGCATTTTTTCGACTAATGATCCGGAGTCCCCCTATATCCCCCAAACCTAGGGGGGGGGGGGGTCAAAATTGAACGCTCTTTCGAATAGGCTAGGTTAAAAGTTTGTAGGATGTAAGCTTTAGCTGGAAATCAAACTTTGTCCAAAAATTAAACTTTACATGAAATTTTTTGCGCAAAATTGGATTTAGTCAAAAATACTGAATCAAATGAAAACCTGCTGTTACTATTGAAAGAGCAACTTCTAAGCTACTAAATGCTGAAAAAGTTTTGTAAATCGGTTCAGGCTTTGAAAAGTTATAGAACTTTTTCTGAAGCCACCAGGACCAGGCTGATCGAAGCGTTACAGCACAAGTACGGTTCCGTAGAAATTCCGGGCTATAGCTGCAAATTTTTTTAAAATATAAAGCTAGTTAGGGTTTTTTAGTGTGGTAAAGTTATTCATGATGCTTTTTAGCAGAAAGGGCCCTTGCTACTGTGGAATTATAAATAAAGCTGCACTTTGAAACCGAACTTGACTTTCAATGCCAGCTTGGTGCTGAGCATCAGTGATATTTTCAGATCGTATTTATGGCATTCAATTTCATTAGAAATCGCTACTTATGACTAATGCTGCATATTTTTTTAGAAAAATGAATAAATTTAATGTCTAAGCAAAAAGAAACTAAGACTTTTGATATGTAAGCTCAATTTATCTATGCATATTTCGCCTCTTTTTTTAGTTGGCAAAATTAAAATTTTTATTAAAAATGAGCTAAATATGTTGCAAACAAAGCTGTATTAAGAATATTATTATGTGTTAATTTATGACAATCAAACTTTCAGGCTGATATTAGGACTGTATTGGTCATAATTTTTGATAATTAGCCCCAGTATGTCGAAAAACGATGATTTTCGACAAAAATTGAATTTTTTCGAAAAGGTTTAAATCAACGTTTTTTCGCTTGGAAAGTGCTAAAAATGAACTCAGCGCATGCGAAAACCTATAAAAAACAGTTTTCACGGTGAAAAAATATCACTTTGAATTTTTCCCCCCCCCCCGCTTCAGTTGCACCAGAAAAAATTATCTAGTTTTTTCTAACTTTTTTCTAACTTTTTTCTGGTTTTTTTCTAGTTTTTTTCTAGAAATAATTTTCCTGTGGGGTAGTGCGGAGCAGCGTGAGTCACCAGATTGAGGGGTCAGCGCAGCCACCGCCGCTCAAAGGGGGGGGGGGGGGGGCTATCGTCTAAGCAAAGCAAAAAAAAACAACAAAAAGTTACAAAAGTATAAAAAAATTTAAAAAACAGTACAAAAAATTTTGTCGTATTTTTGTACTTTGACCTGGAAAGTTTGTACTTTTTTGTACTTTCTATTCTATAGATGTTTTGCACTATGTTTGTACTATTTTTGGATTGTACTTTTGTTTTTTTTTGTTTCAAGGCTAATTTTTCTTTAAAAATATGATAGCAAATTAGTTAAACCCCGTTCCCCAGACAGGTCCGCTCCGTCGTCGTCGTCGTCCCCCCCCCCCCGAAGATTGGCTTTCACTCCCCTAAACGAGCAAAAATTCGCGTAGCACCTTATCCGCGTCACGCCAAATTCAGGTCACCGACTAACCTTAACAGCATTTCCCTGGGGAAAGCCTCCAAAAATAGTAACCTGTGGCCATTGCCTTTGTGTAACATGTTTATACATGTAGTTGGGGAGATTGGGGGGGGGGGGGGTGAAGACGGCAGACGCGACGCCCCCCCAAATTCGGTCTCCGGGGAGGGAGGGGGGGTCCCTCCAGGGAGAAAAGACCGGCGGGAGTAAAATTTTGGCCAAAAGTCTGAAAAATCGCCATTTTTTGGTGAATTTTAAGCAATATTTACCGAAATTTTTGCCAAAAATTGTCAAAATCAGTGTTTTTTGGTCAAAAAGGGTAAAAATTGCGTCATTTTTGGGAGGGGGCAGGGGGGTGTCAAAAATGAGCTGACGCAGGGGAGAAGGGGTCCCTCGAAAGGGGGGGAGGGGTACCCAAAATTTTAGTGATGTTACATGTATGAGCATGTTTAATCTGCACAATTTATAATTTATATTTTTCTAGATTTAAAAATGGCAGAGCGGCCCGGCGCAACCCCTGCTCAGGGACAAGGGACAGCGGCACCACCTCCCGCAAAAGCTGCGCCAATGATTTACATTTGTGGAGAATGTCATCATGAAAATGAAATTCGCACCAAGGATCCTATCCGGTGCCGAGAGTGTGGGTATCGCATTTTGTATAAGAAGCGAACCAAAAGAACTATGGTTTATGATGCTCGTTGAGCGCTCATGTTGTAACTATTTTGTGAACTGTGTGTATATATACGTGGATATATGTACGTACTTTGAGTGAGGCTGTTATCGGTGAGCATTATATATGGCATATGTGTGCCCTGTGCATATACTTTAGTTTCTATACAATTTTTGTTTTTGTACTCTAGTTGATGAGGAAAGTCCGAAATATAGACTTTGACTTTTTGACATAAATTTGTTTTTTTATCGTCATCAAAAAGTCGTAATTTATATTATTGTATTAGAATTATGTGCAGATTTTTATGCACACAGTTGATGCTTTGCGTTTACTTTACGATTTTTAAATTACGCAATTTATAATTTATAAGCAACAATTCAGGTTCTGATGCCTGAATTTCTGTTCGGTTTAAGGATAAAAATTTAGTGATAGTGGTTTAGTTGCTGCAACACTTGACAGCAAAAATACACGGACTGGACTTATTATAGGCCTAAGTTATGTATAGAATTCAAATAAGTCAGCTGCTGAACTCAATTGTAGTCTTAAACTCATTTTTAAACTATCACTAGCTGAACTTAAATAGCTTAGTAACATTCTCGCTCATGACAAAAATTCGTGTAGCTCGGTAATGGAATTTGTTCATTGTCTAACACGGATGCCATTTATTGTTTTCTGTCATTGCACTTGCTTGTTTTTGTACATATTTTGTAAAAAATCTTAATAAAGGTTTTGTTTTCATTGTATTGTTGTGTTTCTTATGCGATTAAAGTCATAGTTTACTGAAGATTTCATAAGATTGTTGTACATTTGTTGCTGAATATTATATATAGTGATTAATCGGCCGCTTGCGCCAACCGTATTCTCGAGCTGTTTTCGATTGCTGTTCTCATCCTACAAGTTCCAAAAATTATATTCAATGTATGCTGATTAGTTGATGTGGACCCATGGTCGAAGAAACGGCGAAAACATCTAATAATGTGTATAGCCAGTCGGGAAAAAAAACCCACTTTGGAAACTTTTGGCCATATCCCAAGTAATACACAAAATTAAAAGTTTCTTTTTATTTTCTTATCAAGCCCTACCCTAAGCCGTAAAATGCAGCATAAAACGTTTTGGTATCATTTACATCATGGCAGAAATCTTGACCTAAAGTCATGGGAAAAAAAAACCCAATTCGGGAAAAAAAACCCACGTCGGGAAAAAAAAACCCAATTTCATCGATCAATTAAAAACGTCATGAGCATGCCACAGACGATGTTGAGCATGCATCTGATAGAGTACCACCTCCTCTTTCGAACGCACACCCCGACTTGTTCGTACCTCTACCGGTTGGCCTACAGCAAGCCATCAAAGTTGGCCCCAAAATTTACATGGGGTCACTTAGTGAAAATTTTTCAAAAATCAAATTTTACTGAAATTGCACGCAGAGTCGCGTAATCGCTGTAACAGTGCTATACAGTCGTTTTCTACCGATTTTAACAAGGTTTCATTCAGAAAACAAGCATTTTAATAGATTTAGCATGTAAAATGTACTGAGTTAAGGGGTACTGTGGATAGTAGGCACTAAAAATCCATCATTGTGTCATAATATGAAGTTAAAAAGCATTGATTCTTGTTTAAAACATCTAATCACGTCATTTTGGGCTGTTTACGGCAAAATTTTGCAAAAAATGAGGGTATTCAAATTTTGAAACATTACCCGAACAGGTTTCGTTCCTCGCCAGAATTCCGGGTTTGTTAGTAATTTCTCATCATATGGGCACCCAACAAGTCCGGTTTTGTGTTTCTATCACGTTTATTCATCGAATTACACAACTTGAAAAATTGGGTTTTTTTTCCCCGACGTGGGTTTTTTTTCCCATGAAGTTGAGCCACTGTGGCTCATCTGTGGTTCAGTGTGGCACTCAACATTGTTGCTTAATTTGTAGCCCTATAGGTGGCCTCCGTGGGATTTGAGGGGTTCGGGGCGGTTGGAAATTCCAGCTGACAAAAGTCCAAGAAAAACTTATGTCGTGTTCGGTTGAGTGAGCAAGCGGTAGATCAGAGGTGACATTGACGCCGCCAGATACTGAGCCGCAATAAAAACAGATTCTTGAGCAAATATTTACGGCCCGTTTATTGGTAGGCATAAGAAATGGGCATTGCTCAGTAATTTGGTCCCGTTATTTGAATTTGGAATCAGGTTGTACAATAGTGGAGCAGTGTCTGGTAGGTCAAGTTACACAAAGTTCGCGTATTCAATGACTTGTTTAGTATTCGAAAAGACAAGGTCGCCGACAGGTAACCGTTGTGGAATGAAAAAATATGCCGATGGGGCATATTTCAGACCCCAATTGAAAATAATTTTCGCTTAGTCGTTTAGGAATGATGCTCGATTGATTCGTTTGTGAGTGCCTGCCCAACTGCGTATTGCTGGAGTTGCACCTTGCTGACATATTGTTCGCCTTCGATTCAGGGTTGATAACAAATCAAGGGTTGACTTATAGCAGCCGGTTGGTCAGTTTGATCATCATCGTTTTGTGGGGCGCTGCTATAACAGTGGCGTTTTTTAGATGGTTTAGCCTCACCTTCACGTTGGCGTTGTTCCACTGGGGACTCTGTTGAAGGAGTTTTGTTTTGTATCGTGATCGAGGCATCAATTTCTGAAGTGTTTTGACTCGATTGAGTTGGAATTCCACAGTGATGTGCAATCAACTATCTTTTTCTCTCCGTTAACTTTATGTTATCCACACCACAATTCAAAAGTCTCCAAACAAAGATCAAAACA
Organism: Trissonchulus sp. WLG1_4; assembly: GCA_030248245.1. NCBI lineage: Eukaryota > Metazoa > Nematoda > Enoplea > Enoplida > Ironidae > Trissonchulus > Trissonchulus sp. WLG1_4. Next base: position 18,021 of record JASANF010007526.1, read on the forward strand.
ATATTTTAGCATTTTATCCGCAAAGCAGTTTACCAACAAAGTTCACACACAAGTGAACGTAGCTATTATTGTCCAGTTTTACTCTCCTTGTTTTTGTTTGGTTTCTTTTAAGCCTGATTTCGTTATTTAAATTTAAAGTCAATATTGTTTTGGATGTTCAGGCGCCAGATTGACGCGCTTTGTAAATGGTTATAAAAAGAAGTAAAAACAAAAATTAACTTGTAAAAGAAGTAATCGCCGGAAAAAGATTACGGTAGTGTTATCGCAATTGAAATTGACCAAAAGGCTACGCCTGTACAAATAGTAAAATGCCATTTGCAATTCGGTTACAATTTAACTGTAGCTTACATTGTAAATGTGTAGAAATACATACATATAAAATTAATCTGTGCCGGTAATTCTTCTGTATGCGGACACTCTGCACTGAGCTAACGAAAGTGAGTATGCATCAAGGTTCTTGAAGCGCACACTAGGGCAAAAAAGTTAAACTTTAACTTTAACTAAAATTAAAAAAGTTAGGGGTCGTACTTTAACTTTAACTTTAACTTCAAAAAAGTTAAGGGTCTTACTTTAACTTTAACTTAATTTAAATTCAAGCACCCATACTTTAACTTTAACTTAAATTCCTCCAATTTCTTAACTTTAACTTAAATTATAACTTTTATTCAAAATTTTGAATCTAAACTTTTTTATAACTTTTTTGATTTACGGTAAGATAATTTAAGAAATATTTTAATTGATGTTCTAGTTAACCAAAATCGTTGTCAAATTTAATTTTTTTCCTCCGACGCTGTACACAACCGTAGTCCGTAATTGTTGGTAGTGGTACCTACTTTTACTGGAGGCCGCTCAGCTTAACGCATTCACAACATATTTTAAGGGGCTCATATAATTGTATTTTTGAAGTAGTGTAGTGGTATAATTGATCCTTTTAGAGAATCATCTCTGCAACTGCATAGTGTAAAAGTAGCAGCCCCATGTTGTCCAGCGAATATAATTAACACGTAAAGTCAGTATGGGAACTGACTGCTCTTTTTTTGAAGACATGCTTTTTTACAATTTTTAATGAAATATCGGTCACTTAGGGTATTGACTATTGAGTTGTTAAAATTTTATAATTTAAGAGCTTTTGTTTGGTAATTATTAAACTCGATACACATACGAATGACTTGATCGTCTAGTCTGGGGCCGTATTCTCAAAATTACCTGCAGGTAAAGTTAGGCTAACTTTACCCACAGGTAAGGTGAAGGTAAAATCGTAAAAAAAAGGGGGATACGGCATAAGTTATTCTACCTTATTTGACTTTGTTTACTAGATTTACTAACTGCGTTATGACTTGTGCTCGAAAGTCGGCTATGCTGTTTTCGATACATTACGTCTTGAAAACAGCGGCGTACCCTGAAAAAAATTTGATGGAATGACTTCTCGAATTTTCGTATGAGTTAAAATGTATATACTTTTTAGCAATTTTAATACTTTCGCGTTTGATTCGAGATAATAAACGAAAGATCATTAACCTACAAAATTGCTGGGGTAACGGGGCGACAGCCCTCATAAAACATTGAGGAAAATGTGACTTTTAGGCTAAATTTGGTCAATTGGAGACGGCCAGACTATAAAAACGAAAGGGGGGACTCATTTTCAGTCGCAAAAAAGCCGGCGCTGGCCGGCCGGCCGGTCAAAATCGGCCGGCCGGTTAAAAAACACCAGCCGGCCAGCCCGATTCAACCGACTGATAAAATTAGGCCGGCATAACAATCCGTCAGGCTAAGTTATGCCAAAATGACACGCTGGATTTGGATCAATAATAGGTTTTGTCCAAAAAATCGGCCACTCCGGCCGGCCGGCCGGCCGGCCGGCCGAAATTCTCCGCCGGCCGGCCCGCGGATTACGCTTACAAACACTATGCCCTTGGTTTGCCCATAACGATAACTGTTTTATTTAATAGCATTCATTAAAGGATGGTACACGTAATGTTGAAGATTTAACAGCCCTAGCCAGATGAAACCGCAATGCGAAGTTAACTCAGCGCGTTCGTTCTGAAGGCGAACAGCCTCCGGAGAAAAGTTTTTAATTTTGAGGCCGAATTTTATGAATCTCCGGCTATTCTTGGTATGCGGCTCCGAAAAAATTTTCTTTGCTCAGGGCAAAAAAGGGGATGTATTCCCCATATCCCCCACCGTCCGCCCTTGAAACCCGGGGTTTATTTTTGTCACGATGAACCCAATTGACCCTCACGGACTACAGTAACCACTGGGGTCACTTTTTAAAAACAGTTTATTAGAAACTTTCATCCAGCTGGGAAATGTTTTAAGCCTGTCAAGTCCATTTTCCGGTCAAGTCTGGAAATGTCCGGAAAACTACTTCTAGTAGTTTGCGGAAGTTCTGGAGAGTTTTCTGGCATTCCCAACTCTCGGCTCAACCATTAATGTCTATTCACTAAAGTTACGCAGTGTGGTTAAGTAAAAAGCTGAAAGATATGTTTATCTGTCTAAAACAACTCTTTATAACTTTAACTAAAAAAGTTTCGAATCTTAATCTAACTTTATTTAAAAAAGTTAAGGGTATAACTTTAACTTTAACTTTTAAAAAAGTTAGTGGTCATACTTTAACTTTAACTTTAACGAAAACGGAGATCAAACTTTAACTTTAACTTTGAAAAAAGTTAGTGGTCTAACTTTAACTTTAACTTTAACTTAAACTGGGCCTTTTGCCTAACTTTAACTTTAACTTTAACTTAAATAAAAACGGGTTGACTTTTTTGCCCTAGCGCACACACGTTATTCTGACTAAGTTTAAAATGCTTCGACCCTACCAACATAGCGCTACTGCGGTTATTCTTTTAATGATCCAGAAATTACTTAAACAGTACAAAACTTGTTACTACGGCCTAAACGGGACTATATTAATAAGGGTGTCTAAACAGGAAATTGTTGAAAATTTGCCTGTTGCAAATAGGAAACTGTGGCATGTAATCTATATTTTTAATCCGCAGCGAACAATTAGCATTTAACATCAACTCCAACAGTATTCCCGTATAGTTTACATATGTACAACAAAGACAATGAAGATGAGCAATGACTTTACCGTGGAACGCCTTGATAGTCATTGTCTGAAGTTTCAAAAAAGGCTCAGTTTAAGTCAACGTTTTCAAATTGACCTCTCAAAAACGCTTAGCGCCTTAGGAGGAAATTATGAGAGAAACCGTACGGTATACGTTTTGAAATAACTTTGAACAATATAGATGTCGTGCCTCAAACACTAATTTATGTACCTCAGTTAGTAACTGAGGTAGAAAATCCTACCTAAAACACAGACTGACGTTTCAGGTAACCTTGGGACAGTTATTCAAACAAAGGATTATGTTAATTGTCGTATAAAAGTGCAAAGCCGCTCAAATCAGACCTGATTATGAAAAGTAAACGCAAACACTTTCATTTGTAGTTTTACGTGACAATTTTACCAAATCAAAATATGTGCATTACATAATGACAAAACTTTATCAGCAAAACAGAAAAGCCAGAAAAGCAATGTAATAATATTACGTCCAGATTAAATTTAAAGCAAGGACATGCATACTATTTATTTTTTGTTTTGGTAGTCTGTGGCAGGATGATACTTCGTGTCTTTGTACTACAATCGACACGGATTTTTATACATTTGCAAATTTTTGACTTGCAGCCTCCATTACATTGACATACAGGCACTGTATTGGCATCAGATGTATGAGCTCGTTTCAAAATTAAAACGAACAAGCCCAATCTGCGGCAAAATTTTCAGTAAGCATCAAACATGAACTTTAAGTAAACTGACCAGAGGTCAGTTAAAACCTGTTGTGCAGCGGTATTTATACGGTATACCTTAGTGGAGCTGGTGCCTAGAATGAGTAAAAACGGCTTTCCTTGGAAATGTTTTATGCCCTCAGATGATCCGCTACTGCATAAAATATTGCAAATAACTTCGCCTTTGAATGAAGTTGTTTGATAAGTAAAATTTTATTTCAATTTTAATTCATTTTAGGCATCAGCCCCAAAGCAACAATTATAGTATCCACAACATATATTTTATTGGGATACACAAAAGTGTTGGCAAAAAATAACAAAAGTGAGCCTGCTGAGCAGAACTGACGAAGTTGCCACTCTTTATAATCTACAGAAGTTATACCTATAACTCGCCCATCAGTGGTGAAAATTATGCGTTCGTAGTTTAATGGTAAGCATATCCGAAAATAAAATCTATAAATTGAATAAATCAATAAGAAACCGTGTCAAACAGAACACGTTTATCCAAACGTATACACGTTTTGAAAACACATTTAGGTAAACGTGTTTTGCCATTCTCTAAACTTGTTTTCAGGTCTAATAAACTTTCTTCGCCTATGACAAATGTCAGCGGGTTTCTTTTAGCCTTCATATCTATTCTCACCTCCAATCCTCTTGATACGTTACTAATCAGTTTATTAGCTTTGTCGGTAGGGCCAATAAAGTGAGGTCAGCTGTTGCTTCACTTGTCACTGAATAAGACAACAAACGTGTTTTCGCTTGGCCCAAACGTGTTTTGGCCCAGCAAAAACACGATTAAAAACGAGTAAATTTGAAACGTGTAAACGTTTTGATTTTTGACACGGTTCCTAACTATAGACTGAAAAAGCTCCAATATATAATTGGCGAAACAAATTAAACACGGCAAACTTACAATAAATACAGTAATTCAAAAATAAAAATGCTATCGAAACCCGGGATTGAACCACGGACCTTAGGATATTAAGTCTGACGCTCTCACAACAGAGCTATTTCAGCCACGACTAGCCATGGATCTTCAAGTCTATGTATTTGCATGAAATCCTGTGCTCAATTGACAGTTTTCTGCAATTTTAAGGTTAACACATATGACTGTATTTTGTGCACATAATACTTTTCTAAATTTCTGTTCTCGGATAATTCCACAATTGATGCTGGGTAATGATTGCTGATCGACTTGATACCAATAATTAGACTCCATGACTATGCAACTGTGGAACCCCGTTGGCTAAGATGGTAGTGCGTTTGATTTCAAATCTAGAGGTCGAGAGTACGATTCTGTCCCTAATGTTCTTTTTGCATTTCATGATTTCGATTGGCATTTACCCTAGTAACTGCGTTTTCGCCAGCCCTTGTAAAAAATAACACTGAACTATCTGAACTAAGGTAGAAAATGCTGCAAAACACATGTGACGCCCGCACTGTTGGACTAAATCGTACGCTACACAAACGCACTGACAAAAGATGTCACACTAGCTCAGTGTTATTGTCCAAAATCAAAATTAAAGACCTGTTGTGCTGTGGCAAAACAGGAACAAATAAAGTGAGATGAAACAAGCTCTTCTGCTGAGTGAGAAGTAGTTACATTGTGAGTACTGAGTGTCAATGTTCCAAAGGAAATATAAAACGCGGCCACTATTTGTGGATAAACGAATTTTTAAATCCCGCTTTTTGTACACATGTACTGCTGATTTGCTCCAAAGCTTTGCTTGATTACTCATGAACTGTAACTACTTATCAAAATGAGCAAGCTTGTCTACTGACTACTGAGTGAAAAATTACTATTTTATGACGCTGGAGCGTCAATTTTTCACAGGAACAAGCAAAGTCCAATGCAACATACAGTACAGATCGAAATTAACCTCCTATGACGCCGGCATCAGCAGCAGTGACGCCAAGCTGGCGTCAGTGATGCCAAAGTGGCATCACTGACGCCAAATTGGCATCACTGATGCCAAAGTCAATTTCAAGCTGGTTAACCAACAGCTAACAAAAAGCTGACTTTTCACCTTAGCAGAATCAATTAATTACTGAATTCAAAGTCAACGAGGGGGGCGTGGGCGTAGCAATAATAGTAGTTTTAAATTTAGCTTAAGTAATGGTAGTTTTAACAGTTCAAGTAAAAATTAAAGTTTCAAAAGTTACTTCAACAATAGCGCTCGATGTCCATCCAGTTATTAAATAGTTTTATGAGATCCGGTTTTAAATCTGAAAAGTCAATCGATCGATTGAAACTCAATTCATTTTTTGAAATAGTTAACACTAGCAATAATGTTGCCAAATAATTTGCAATTTATGAACCAATACCTACGTTAACTATATTTATAACTAAATCAGTACCAAGGATTGACTTTTTCTTTACCGGGATGAAGTAATTACTAAACTACTAAATACTAACATTGTAAATAAATTACGTTAAAATAAAGTTTGATATGCTATAACTTTACATATCTGATGCAGCTTATTTCATTATGTTGCCTCTACTTTCTTACTTGCTAAAAGCCAAGCTTAGATAGCTACGTAAAACTTGACTTTCCAACTTTCCAATTTTCTGAGAGTCACAATTATGAGTTTTTCAGTTAGCAATTTCAGTCGCAATTTCAGTTAGCCTTGGCCCTAAGTCAGCTGCCAAGACGTGAGCGTTTAGGAAACATATGTTCAAGTCCAATTGGCGCAGTATTAATTACACCAAAGGTCATTGAGGTCAAGTTTGCGCATACTAAAGTTATGAAGGTCTAGGGTTAGCCTAAATATGTAACTGAAACATAAATCCGCATCAGTGTGCCAGTTGCATCTCGGCAAACACTTCCCAGCCGCACACATATTAACAATTGACAAAGGGTCAGATAATAGTTCGTTCTTGTGGACATCTTCCAAGTTCTGTGGGTCCGAGTTGTTAAAAAGCGAGAGGTAACTTGAAGAAAATTAGATAAATTAATATTTACAAAAATAAGAAAACAAAAAGATATAGTATATTTTGACGGTTCATGACGTTTCAAGGGAATGAGTAATTATTGCTAACCGGTAAAATGACAGATTTTTTGAAAACAGTCTGATTTAAAATTGGCTTCAACGTTGCTATATTATTAATTTGTTTTAAAACACAAGGATTTCAAACTGAGGGTTAGTTGAAGATTTTTGAAGTTGCATCGAATGTAGTTTTATACTGCCTAGATAAATGACTTGTTGAAAATATGTAGTATTGGCAAACGGATTACATCAATTTAATTTAAAAAGAATGCGGCTCCTCGTTAATTTTTAGTCTAGAAAATACTTTATCCCGATAAACGAAAGAGGCAAGCTGTGATATAATTATAAATTTAGTTAATGTATATATGTATTTAGTTATAAATTGCAAAAACCACTATTATTTAAAATTTAAACTACTATAACTACTAAAATCACGCCCGCGGCCCCCTGGTTGACTTTTAATTCAGTAAATAGTTGATTCTGCTAAAGTGAAGAGTCAGCTTTTTGTCAGCTGTTGGTTAACCAGCTTGAAATTGACTTTGGCATCAGTGATGCCAATTTGGCGTCAGTGATGCCACTTTGGCATCACTGACGCCAGCTTGGCGTCACTGCTGCTGATGCCGGCGTCATAGGAGGTTAATTTCGATCTGTACTGTAGGCGTGGTCATATCAAACTTATATTATCACTCCGTGAAATGAAAAACCTGCTGCGCTGCAAACAATCATAACAGACAGAATGACCGAAATTGTATGCATCTATTATCGCATCCACAGCTGTGAGACTTGGTTTTCTAAATGTCCGCTGTTTAGTGTACCGTTAAGCTTGAGCGGTCCCTGTATATTGTGTTAAGCTGTGAGATAGTAGTGAGTAGTGAGTACTAAAATGTGAACCATGTGTGATCCTTTGTAAACTATTTGAGATAAAAAATGCAAGTCTTATTAGTTATTAGTCTTACTTGCTAGTCTGTCTTACTATAGTCTGACCAAAAAGTGTATGTACGGAACTTCATTGCTTCATAGCAGCTTAGTCGTTTGAGGTAACCCCCATAATGTATATATCATTCAAAAGCATTTTTGATGGAGATTTTCATGAAGTTAAATTATTTCGAAAAATTTGAAGTTAAAAATTCTAATTCAAATAAAATCGATTTTTTCCGCCTAATTATAGGAAACTTAATGTATTAGATATCATTCGATAGCCCATTCCATTCTGCGTCTAACGATATATACAACATCACTATAGCATGTACCTGTAAAAAATCATAGAATTTTTTTAGTTTTGATTTTTCTATTGAAAAACGTCATTTTTGGCCCGTTTTATTCGCTGTAACTCAGCAAATACTCAACCAAATCTGATAAATGTTGGATAAATAGACGCGCTGTGACCTCGCACAGTCTGTGAAAGTAATAAAATTTCAAAATTTGATACTAAATTTTTCAATATTTGTCAGGTTTACAGTCATTTTTCAGCAATTTTTGTTCAAGATTAGTTAAAATAATTGTTACCACAATAAAGTTCAGTTCTTTGGCTTTCATTTGATACCAAAAACATGTGCTTTTGATTGAATTGCGCAAAGTTATGCAACAAAAAGATGTATCTGTTTTCATTACTTGTCAAAAATTAGTGCTTGATGAGCATGCATTCTGTTCATGTTCAAACTTCTACACGCTGATATGCGTGTACTAATTTTTGTTGGGCGCACACATAGACTGTGAATAATGATTTATTTTTTGCATAACTTTGCTCAATCCAATCAAAAGCACATGTTTTTGGTATCAAATGAAAGCCAAAGAACTGAACTTTATCGTGGTAACAATTATTTTAACTAATCTTCAACAAAAATTGCTGAAAAATGACTGTAAACCTGACAAATATTGAAAAATTTAGTAACAAATTCTGAAATTTTATCACTTTCACAGACTGTGCGAGGTCACAACGCGTCTATTCATCCAAAATTTATCAGATTTGGTTGAGTATTTGCTGAGTTACAGCGAATAAAACGGGCCAAAAATGACGTTTTTCAATAGAAAAATCAAAACTAAAAAAATTCGATAATTTTTGACAGGTACATGCTATAGTGATGTTGTATATATCGTTAGACGCAGAATGGAATGGGCTATCGAATAATATCTAATACATTAGGTTTCCTATAATTAGGCAGAAAATTCGATTTTATTTGAATTAAAATTTTTAACTTCAAATTTTCCGAAATAATTTAACTTCATGAAAATCTCCATCAAAAATGCTTTCAAATGATATATACATTATGGGGGTTACCTCAAACGACTAAGCTGCTATGAAGCAATGAAGTTCCGTACATACACTTTTTGGTCAGACTATAGTTTCTATGTTTCTGTATTAACTTATTAATTCTTATTGGTTATTTGTTTATTGTACCTTTTGACGTGACAAATGAAACAGTTTCAGCGTCAAGGCTAGGTTTTGTACGACGTTATCTAAAAAATGTGAGAGATTTTTTGTAATACTGTTTTTAATCACGTTCGGCAGTTTTGCGAGCATGATTAGGCCTAATTGAAGGGGAGATGTAAGTCACGCGAAGTTGTTTAGCTATTAGTTAAAAAGTGGCTGATTTGCATCCGTTACTCCAAGAGTACACAATTGGCAGAGTATGGCACTCTCCTTATTATGCCTTGAGCCTTGCATCCAATGTAGAGCGTAATTAGGCCTGTTTTGTGCGGTTTTCAGGGGTAACCTCCCCCTTCAGTTCACAACCCCGTACTCAACTGAGGGGGTGTCATAACTCTTCTTATTATGTACTTTATGTTACTCTGAATACGTGGCGCGTATGTTTTGCCCGGTTCATACTCGTCCTTGTTTTTGACCCTATGTAAAATATCTAAATCCAAAGACGCCAAATGTGACGATAATTAGACTAATAGCCGACACCGTGAATTTTCACAGCAGCTGATCAATATGTGTCAAAAAATCAAAATTTAGTTTTTAAGGACTAGTCTAGTCTAACTAGTATTAACCGTGATTCTCGTGCACTTACTGAGTTAACGTGAGCTTGGTTTGTAGTTTGTGGTATATTTTATCAGTTATCATTTATCAGTCCTGTATGAAATATATATATATTGGAATTCATCAGTAAACTATATACTGATAAACTTGATGCAACGCTGTACACTGATAACTGATAAGACTTTACTGATAATTGATAGCTGATACACTTTTGTACAACGGTGCCCAGGAATTAGAACGACCGAAATTCTCGACCCGCAACCCAACCCAACCCAACGTGCGGTTTGACAACCGTGAGTAACCCCCGACCTAACCAGCGCCGTACAAGTTGACCTGCGACCCACTTTTGACCAATTTTAATTTAACTTACTGATGATTGTGTTTAGCTGATGCCCAAGTCTAATTTTCACAAGTAACTGTGCAGTGTACATTTCTACATTGCACACATTGGCTCTTTAAACCGAATGGTACTAGTACGCAGTACGCACTAATATTTCTGTAGAATTGGACGGTTTTTGGTCAGGTTTTGCGAGGCAGAAAAAATACCCGGGGCTCAAATTTTCGGATCCATGCTCACCTGTGCGACCGTTTGTACAGCAAGCAGTTGTAATTACAGCAGTGAACCATTACTTGTACTTGTGATTGTTGATGACTCTACTTGTGGTGACGTCTAGCATAATAATTCCCGTCCCGACTGAATCGTGTTGTGATCCCAGTTTTTGTTCTGTGACCACCCATATTTTATGCATGCATATTAATTTTGTTTTTTGGTGTTTTTTGTTTGCTGTGTCTTTTTATTGGGCTGTTTTTAGCCTATGACCGATTTTCATTAGCCAAAGAATCTGCCGTTTTGATTGGTCGATTCCACTACATGATGATTGGCTTTCAGTGGACCAAATTTCAGAATGCAGTTTATGCGGTGTTTTTATAGTGTGATTTTTTGCTCCCCGTAGTATGTAAACTTTTGCTTCCATGAAAAACTTATAGTATGTAAACTGTTGACGTATATGACAACTTAACTTCTCTGTTATTGGTTTGTTTTGTACAGTAGTTTTTATATCTATTTATATTTGTTGAATTTAGATTATTATATCGTGCCTTTCTTTTGTAGTAAAGCTATCCTATTTTCAGAAGTTGGTGTACCTAGTATTGTTGAACGTACAGTAGGAGGTTTCGTTAAGCTTGCTCAATTAGGCGGAGTCACCTATGTATTCGGGACAGTTTTAGGTTTTCCGTTTTCATTCAAGTTCGCGCATAATTTAGCCGGGTTTTCCTTAAGTTCAGAAATTTTATTATATTGACTTTGATTTAAAATATTTTCAGTGGTCCTAACCCGAAGGTATATACTCCGAAACTTCGTTTTCAAAATACAGATTCAGCAGATAAAAAAATTCAAAAATCAAGATACAGATTCAGATTCTAGCAGATTAACGAAATCCACCAATACTTTTTGTCAATTTTTACAAAAAATTTTAAGTTTTTTAAATTGTGAGTGTGACCATATGAGTTGCAGCAACTCTCCTGAAAACATTTTCAAGTTTTGGACCACTAAAAATAAATTTCAATTGTAACGGCTGCACCTAACTCACACTGAACTACACCACTAAACTAACAAGCAAAGCCCAGTGCAAAATGGGCGTAGACATATCAAACTTATATTATCACTCCGTGAAATGAAAAACCTGCTGCGCTGCAAACAATCATAACAGACAGAATGACCGAAATTGTATGCATCTATTATCGCATCCACAGCTGTGAGATTTGGTTTTCTAAATGTCCGCTGTTTAGTGTACCGTTAAGCTTGAGCGGTCCCTGTATATTGTGTGAAACTGTGAACTAGTAGTGAGTAGTGAGTACTAAAATGTGAACAATGTGTGATACTTTGTAAACAATTGAGATAAAAAATGCAAGTCTAATTACTAATCTTTATTAGTCGAATATAGTTCGCAAAGTCTACCAACAGCAAACCCAGATACGTATGTATGTACAGCAGACAATAAATGCAGTCAACCACACATACCAACACAGCAGTACGAGCACAGATACATTTGGTGCACACACTCACGTTCACATACACCCGCACAATCACATGAGTCAAAACGTATACAAACGCACACACAAAAGCTTCAAAAATACACGTTATCAACCGACAGACTCATTCCAAAAAAGCCTGCTGCGCCCGCAGCAGGAAAAAGGTAACACCAGTTTGAACATTAGTCACTTTAATATCTGCCAATCTTCAATCTTTTCACTTATTATTAATACTACTACAGTAAGAAACTCCAGCCGGAGTCAGACGACCTTAACAAACAAAACCTAGGCAGGCCAAGGCAAAACCGCCATATCGATTATCGACCAAATTCAAAATACGCCTCTCAGGCGGCCAGAAGCAAAACACAAAACTGAAGCGATATTTAAAACTATAAAGGCCTAAAGGATATAAAACTGTAAACCATAAGAATGTTAAACCGAAATGTGAAAGCCAAGTCAAAGGCACAAGAAATGAAACTTAGGGTGACTAGAGCCAAGCAGAAGAAATGAATAGTGACCTGCAGTATTAAGCTAGCCTCGCCAGCATGATACGTACACATATAACAACAGATCAATTTCAGAAGTGATATTGCTATGGCCAACTATTTAACTACACAACGTTTTTTAATTTGCGCAATTTTTCGAAAATTCGTGATTTAGTAGTCCTGAGAGTGAGAGGTCAAGAACTGAGTGTGACATCGTAGCCGAGTGGTTAGGACGTCGGACTATCAATCTGAAGGTTGGTAGTTTGAATCCCAAGCACAACGTATACGAAATCTCCTTGAGCAAGAGACTAAGGTTACATTTGCTTTGCTCCTGCCTAGGGATGTTTAAGTTATAGAATTTTAAATCAGTTAAGGTGGTAGTGTCGGCGTGTCGCCAAAGCAGTTTTGCTAATAGGCTTGCAAAATGAGAACTTTTTGCTTTGAAATTGTACGTTCACTGAGAAACTAGTAAAATGCCATATGGTGTCAAATAAATACTGCCAGAAGTCTACCAATATCTACCAATATTTCTAACCAATCACCACTTGCGAGCCAGACATCACACAATAGAGACATAAAAGTTCAAAAAATCAAGCCAGATATCAGATTGGCCAGCTTGTGAAGTACACGTAATGGTTTGACGCACAATTTTTTGTCACAAATAAGAAAAATGAAAACTGAAGGTTCGTTTTTCTTTTGATTTCAAAATAAGTGTCTAAATTTTTTACAATTTATCATTTATTGCTGTGAGTACTTTACAGGTTACGCACAGTTTCACAGTTCAAACAGGCATTACTCCACAACCACTCAAGCAATTTGCACTAAATTTTGTGTGCATAAACTAGAACATATGTGCTTTTACTTTGTGTAAAGAATCTAAACAAAAAAAAATTTAATTGTGACGAAATTATCGAATGTGAATAGGTTTTCAAAACGTCATTTTTCCGACTTTGCGACTTCACTGCTAACTGTATGCTGCATCAAGTTTGCTGAAACTTGACAAAAATATTTGCCTTGAAACATATTTTTAGAGTATATAAAGAACAATGACCTATCTTTCACTGAAAAAGTTTTATAGTCGCGCAAAATCGACTGCCTTCGCGACACTACCCCCTTAAGTTATCAGTTAAGTTAAGCAAAATTAAATCAGTTAAGTTATCAGTTAAGTTAACTTAACTGATAACTGATAACTTTAACTGATTTTAATTTCAGTTACATTGTAAAATTTTGGAAAAGTTCGAATCCAAAATTTTCACTCAAAATTTCTTTTTTTAAGTTTTTAAAGTTTATTATATTAATGTCTAAAAGTTAGATTTATAACAGTTGTGATCAATTTTATCAACACGTACGTGCTGCTTTGATTCCACTAGGTAGTAGGTAGTTAGGTACCATCCCGTGCTAATTTCTAGTGCGCTCCAGCTGTATGAAAATTTGCTCGTATTTATTTTTTTCTAAAAGCTGCTTAACGAACACATCCGATTTTCAGAACTATAGAATTCAACAAGAGTTCAAAATTATTGATGCTACGTGCTATTACTTTTTAAAATATCTAAAATACCTCAGGGCCCAAAATTGTTCTTCGTTTAAGTTCTCCGTTTAAAAGCTCTCCGTTTAAGTTCTCCATTTAAATGTTCTCCGTTTACAGCTTTCCCTTTATTTAAACGGAGAACTTTGGAGTTCTATTTTAGAATTTTTCCGAAAATAATCGTTCTAAAAATTTAAAGTTCTCCGTTTAAATAAACGGAGAAGTTTTAAACGGAGAACTTTAAACGGAGAACTAAAACGGAGAATTCAAAAAATTGCATTTAGCAGAATCCATGTTCTCCGTTTAAATTCAAATTTGAAGGTTTCGAAAAAATGGAAAATGTTAAACGGAGAACTTTAAACGGGGAGCTGTTAAACGGAGAACTTAAACGGAGAACATTTTTTCGAAAAATTGGGCCAGGGTGCCCTTAGCCCACAGCAAATATTGCAAATATTGCAAATAAAATAATTGTATCGAGTGACACAGTAATCTGTTGGCGTAGATAAAAGTTTGCCAGGATTAGATGGTTAATAATTTTTCCTGAAACCCTTTGGATGACCCAATGTGTCCCGTTTGGGCCTGTATTTTTGAAAAGGCTAATAATGTGCAATGTATCAACCGCGCTACAAAGCTGAAAAGAAGGTGTCATATTCCTTTCATTATATATAATATATGCGATCTGTGGTTAAAATACATCGACAAATTGAAACGTGCACATTCAATGGAAGCATTATGTCCGGTACGTGATATGTTTGCCTTCAGTATTTGACGTAACATTCCCACAGGAGAACTGAAATTCCTTAAATCAATTACTTAGTTACACGCTGAACTGAAATTTTATTTTCAGTTAATATGTGCTTAACTGAAACTAAAATCAGTTTTGACGCATAACTGAAAATAAAATCAGTGAACTGATTTAAATCAATTTTTGGAGTCCAAATCAGTTAAGTTATTAGTTAAAGTTAAGGCAGAAAATAATTTCAGTTAAAGTTAAAGTTAACTCCGAGAAATTAAATCAGTTTTTAAAAAAAGTTATCAGTTATCAGTTAACTGAAACACCCCTGCCAAGTGCCAACCCAGCAGTCCATCCCCACGGGGTCGGTAAATGGGAACCACAGCTCTAGTGGGAAGGTAACAGGGGTCCGTGTAGGCCAATGGCTTGACGGTCTGGCCCCCATCCACGGATGTAATCACCATTTAGGTGGTATTGCCCCCGTGCAATTTTTCCCCTGGGGTAATTTTTCCGGGAGAAAAAATTACACTGGGAGAAAACTTGCACCGGATAAGTCTGGATCCGATAGTGACTGGGTGGCTGAATATATGGTTACCTATGTCGGCAGATCAGGCAGGTCGGTCAGACTGTGACAACCGGAAGCGGGTCGCTGACGCTGACAGTGGGTATTATTAATTATTCACAATGTGCCACGCGCCCACGCATGAATAAATAAAAAGCTAACAGAAGTACAGTACAGATCAGAATTAAGGTAAAATGAAGCCGGCGTGTGTGTCTGCATGCGTGCATGTGTGTGCGTGCGTTTTGTGTGCATTCGTATATTGCAAACAATAGTTTAGGCAACGCACAGAACTCTTGCCATCTCAGTTTGCACACGCCCACACACACGTATTCTTGTGAACGTTATTATTTCTGTGTATTAAATAGTTGGTCAGTTGATGGCAATGCGCGCAGTCTCATAATGACATTAATATCAGAGAAATTGTTCGCCTCGTTAGAAAACAAAGAAAGGGGGAGCCCATAATTGTCAGGGCTGCGCTAAGGACGAGTTTATTACAAGGGGGAACAGATGTGGTTAAGAAATAAGTTGCAATGGCAGCGTATAGTTTAGTTTAAATCATTTGCAATTGCAGTGTATGATTCCCCTCAGGAGGGGATCCGGGCTTGACCAAGTGCTCCCCTTCAGCCCCTGTGCTTATTGCTGAATAAAAGCGGCAGGCGCACGACTTTTATGTTGCTTGGTAACTTGGGTGTACGAGCCAGAGAAACGTGAATACTTATGCAAAAGAAAGTATACCTACTTAGCTACCGTTGTTTTAATCTCTTCCTTACACTTACTTGAATACATTAGTAAAAAAGTTAAATAAATAAAAATCAGCTAAATTGAATAAATCAACAGATTGAGTATTACTAGAGAATTTCTATTACTAACGTTAACCATCATAGATACATTTTAAATGACAATACAGTGAATTACTATTTGTATTGTAGTAACTAGTTCGCAGTACAATATGATTTAATAAATTGAAATTGTAAACGGAGTATAAAACAAGGTACCCATATCTTGTTTTAATAAGCGGCTATTAATTTTCTGACAAACCGAAACAGCTGATGAAAAAGTTTGTCAAAAGGGCTTCAATTTATTTTATTGAAGCCGCACTGGCTTCACCCTACTGAAGCCGAAATAAAGTGAAGCCGGCTTCACTTTCTAGTGAAGCCGTTAAAAAGTGAGACCGAAGCCGGCTTCATTTTACCTTAATTCTGATCTGTACTGTAAGTGGCTTTGACTGACATGTCGCGTCTGTTTTGTCCGGGCCAGTTCAAAAACAGCGTTAAAAAATGGAACTTCTTAAAAATTAACGATTCCAGTTCTGTTCAGTTGCACTGCTGTTAATGTTAAATCTAGCAGCTTTTGTTACCTACCCGGTGCCGGTACTTATAGCAACCCTGACTCCTGAGTCGAGGAAAACGAATTTATCGCACAATTTATGTGTCGTAAAATTTGTGGTACTTGGTAGCGAAGTGAGTGAACCACAGGCGGCTGCTCGCTGGAGTCCAGCCAGACTGTCACTTCAACCGAATTTAGTTTTCTCGACCTTTGCCCGATGGTAAGTTTCCCATGTATCACGGTTTTTTAGATGCCTCGGAGAAACGGCGATTCGGCTATAGCCAATTATTATACACTGATTAGTCTAAAATAGCCGGCAATAGCTGTGGCGATTTTCAGCACATATTTCCAATTAGACTGCTTCGCCGCAGCTACATATAGCTAGCCGTAGCTATTCTGGCGATTTTCAAATGGCCAAGTTTTGACTAAAGAAACCTGGCTAAAGCTGGGCTACCGCTATTTTTGAAATCAATTGAGACCCCTAATAAGTGGCGAATTGGCTATAGCCGCCAATAGCCTTTCAAACACAGTGTTTCGTCTGAGATGGCTGGCAATAGCTGTGGCGATTTTCAGAACACATATCCGATTAGACTGTTTCGCCGCAGCTATAGCTGGCCGTGGCTATTTTGTCGATTTTCAAGTTTTGAATTTGAATTTTGATTTTCAGATAGCTAGTTCTTGGAAGGCTGTAGGACAACGTCTCAGGAATCGGTTATTAGCGGTATAGCCGTATTTTGACTAGAAATTGCCGGATTCTCCAGCTATAGCCCGGCTATAGCTAGCTCTTAAAAGTCAGTTCTGAAATTACCGATTCCCAAGACTAAGGGCCTTTTCACAAAATATATTAACGAGATTAGATCACCGCGATCAGCTCAACTCGATTAGCGCTTGTTAATCGGTTTTCATAAATTAAAATATTAGCGCGATCAAGATTAGCAATATTAACTGGCTCAAGATCACAAATATTAGCGCGATTAACAATATTAACTTGATTAGCGCATATAACGCTGTGCGCGCACTCGTGCATTGTACTCGGGCTTTCCAAGCAGATTTGCATACAAACCTCTGAGTGCACTTGCAGCCATGCTACACAACCCTTACTTGTGCACGCTGGAAAATTTCAGCACGCTATTATTATATGCTTTGTGTTTATATGCTGCTAATTATTTGGTTTCCATTTGCAATAGAGAGAAACGAGATCAGGGCCGGATATTTGGATCCGACCGTGCGGGCTCTTATAAATATTATGTACTATTATGTATTTACTATTATGTACTCTTATTGTACGTAATATCTAATGTGCATAGTGCCTTACTCATGTCAAAGTATTATGTAAAATCTGAAAGCAAAAGTGGAATTTTGAAAAACATCTTGCGTATCGTTAAAATATTTAAAAGATACAATTTAGTGTGAAAATTTACTATATTGGCATCTTAGCCCTCAAAAAATTTGAATTTGAATCAAATTTGAAACTGAGTAATTCGTACGCTTATATATGGTAGATTTTGTCATACGTGGTGCTAAAATCGGGTAGATTTTGGCAGCCAGCAGGATAGTGCATCTACGTGGTAGATTTTGTAGGAGTGGTGCAAAAATCGGGTAGACTTTGGCATAGTGCAGCTACATGGTAGATTTTGTAAATACGCGCCCCGGCCCGTCAGCGTTCGGCCGGGAGGGCTGAGCCATGGGCCGCAATGCAGCTTACTGGCCTCTTACACTTATTTAATAATCTAACTTGCAGCCAATCGTCATTCACTCCGGAGTTTTGATCGAATGGCATCATTCGGCACTAATAAGTATTTCTGTAAAACAGAAAAAAACCTTAATTTTTTTATATTTTGCGGGTCGAAAAAATTTTCGACAACCCGCGCAACCCGAAGTGGGTACCCGCAGGTCGACCCACAGCTAAATTTTACCAAGCCAACCCAAACCAACCCGCGGGTACCCACGACCCGCGTCCACCCCTGACTGTATAAACCTGTATTAGTATTAGTGGATTAATTTTCATTTCAATGTACATTTTGATAGCACACAATTTTAAAGCTAGTAAAAAACGAAAGAACAAAAATATAAAATTTAGAAACAGTTGGAATAATATAGGTATATATGATTTCAAGATCAATTTAATAATCAACAACTAACTATAATTAGCCAGCAAACGCAAGTAAAATGTTGCTTAAACTAGGTAATCTCCGTACATTTACGGAGATTAAGGTTTTGTATGTTTAACACATACACACTTGATCCTAACGATCATCTAGATTAGCTTAATCTAATTTACGAAAACAGATTAACATTAAATTGATTAGCTTAATATTTAATCCTTAATCGGTTTTCATAAAATAACCGCAGATTAAGATTAACGACTAATCTTTAATCTAATTTGTGAAAACGACACCCGATTAGATTAAGCCTCAGCCTGCACCTATGTTAATACATTACGATCAACTTAAATTTATGAAAACTATTCAGATTAAGGCCTTAATCGAGATGATCGAAAAAAGAATTTGTGAAAACGACGCTGATTAAGATTAGCATAAAGCGCGCTAATATTTTTAATACGTTAACCCTTAATCGGCATTCAAATTCTTAATCGAGTTGATCGGATCTCGTTAACCCTTTGACTTGCATTGGGAACCTCAGGTACCACACATGGTGGATGCCATAAAAGAGGCTATAAATCTTGGCTAGCTTATTCTAGTCAACTGAGCTTCGACTTGTTTTTTCAGAAATCGCAGATCTTTGCATTTATGGGCCCAATTTTAGTCCTGCTGCCACACAACAAAACCCATGCTTGATTAAGCACTGTGAAAATTTGACTTTTTTTCATCGCAAAAGTAGTATTTTCTTTCCAGGCTCATTATGATATTTGATCGCAACTCTGGCAGTCTGGTTTTTGTGCATCAGATAGAGCGGAAATTGTAGTTTATTTTTAGCTGTCAACTATGATAGGCGCACGGTTGCTGTGTTAATACTCTAGGGTGAGGTTATGCCTGAGCGTTGGCGCAAAATTTGCACAAACTTTCATCTTTGAGCGCTTATAACACAAAAACGGTGCGTCCTAGACCCTTAATCGACTGATTATGTTTTTGTTCACCATTAAATTGTCTATCGAATGGTGGTTTCGCCAGCTCTCTACGACGCACGTAGCTCGAGAAATGGCCATAAAACTGGAAGGTGTCAAAGTTTGGCTGCCTAGATAGAGAACCTCTGGTCGTCAAAGGGTTAATATATTTTATGAAAAGGCCCTAAGAAAATAATAAATGCAAAATAAAGACGACTTTGTGGAATCGAACCACTAACCTTACGTTTACCAAGCGAACGCTTTGCCACTAAGCCACCGAGCCGTGTGGATTATTGACACTAACTGCAGCTTTAGAACAAACGACGAAAAATACGTCAATAGAGCATAATATGTATATACATAGAAAATTATTGATAAAGGAAAAGGGGGGACACACCCCGTGGCCAACAATAATTCTTCACACGTGTGTAGTGACTAAGTATTATCTTACTTCACCTGTTACTCTGTTAGCAAAACAGTCAACAGTGTAATCCTCTTTTATTGATAATTGAACGACAGGTCTTTAAAGTGGCCTGTAGCGCAACAGGGAGGCAGTTGGACTTATAGCCATTAGGGTGGCCGTGTTCGATTCTGACAGGCCACACTACTTTTTATAATCCGTAATTTCGATGCTAGAGCACCGATCTCAGCTATAGCCGGAGAATCCGGCGATTCCTAGTCAAAACACGGCTATAGCGCTAATAGCAGATTCCTGAGGCGTTGTCCTACATCCTTCCAAGAACTGGCTATAGCGGAGCTATAGCCGGGGAATCCGGCGATTCCTAGTCAAAACACGGCTATAGCGCTAATAGCCGATGCGTTTTGTACCCCTCCTATACCTCTACATATATATAAGGTAAAGGTAACCCGCGGATAGATAACTATCCTTTGGCATGTCCGCCCTCGGGTGCGGTGCTCATCCCAGTTACAAAGCGCTGGAGCGTCAGGGGTGCCACTTCAAGAGTGAAGAGTGACTACATCCGTGGAGGGGGGGCTAGCCCCTCAAGGCATAATGCCCTACATGGACCCCTGTTACCTTCCCACATTATTGTGGTACCCATTTACCGACCAGATGAGAATGGACTGCTGGGTTGGCAGGAGCAACGTGGCCCTATCTCTTGCTCAAGGAAATTACGTATAACCAAGTAGCAGGGATTCGATCCACCAACCTTCAGATTAGAAATCGGCCACACTGGCCACAATATATATATATATATATATATATATATATATATATATATATATATATATATATATATATATATATATATATATATATATATATATATATATATATATATATATATATATCCTTACTTACGTAACCTTTTGATTAAAGCAAAGACACCGTGTTAGCTGAATACAAGGGGGGAACGGGGGTGGTTCGCCTGAGATTTTTACTGTCTGTGTGCAAGCCCTATTAGGCGATAGGTCTGTAGGCCGGGAAGGAGGTAGGGTGGTTCCTCTCGCAGTTTTACTGTCTCAGGGGTTGGCGTAGATTGCCGTTTTGCTCAGTGAAGCTAGGAGGTAATGTGCAAAAAATAGTCTACAAGGACAGCGCGGGGTTAAATGCAGCTGGTCGCTATATCTGTCTGAGTGGGGTAGAATAAATCGTTATACATGGGAATGTGACCATTTTGTCCGAATCTGACCATTTGTCCAACTAGCACCTGACCGCCACTATTTCCCAGCAGTATAAACATATCCATCATCAAGAGTGTATAAATATAGTATATATACCTCTATATACATAATGAGAAGATTATGACACTCTGTCTATACAATGCAATATCATTAAGTCCAGAAAGTGAGCTTGAAATAAAATGTGGTTTAAAGCCCAGCCTTGGCCGTTCACAAGACACTCCATTATTATTCCACTCCAGTGATAACCCAGTTCTCCAACAAACCTTATATGACTGCGTTTCCTTTCGCTATGTCTCACTCCACTGTATTTACTTTCTTCTTTACGGCTGGACTCGGCATTTCAATTTGACTGTATGTCTTTGACAGAGCGACCTACAATCATTTTGTTCAGCGACCTTGAAAAAGTTTTTGAAATGGTCTTTGAAAAAGACCTGGTGTTTGTAAATGTTGGAACCCAATCGGCATGGAACGGCTGTTTTTAATTACATAATACTTCGGCGACCATTACAAGACACTAAATCCCAATTTGCTGGTGAGTTTTTCTGAGCCACTTACTAAATGAAAATCCGCAGTCGTGACTTGTGACATATATATTCTCAAGAGAATCGGCTTTTTGTTCCTTCTAGAAAAGGAACTATTGTTTCGAAACCAACTCTGCATAGTGTTAAAGTAACACCTGCATGTTGGTCAGCGTATATGATTAACACGTCAAGTCAGTATGGCAATCAACTGCTCTTTTTTTAAAAGACAGGTATTTTTTACAATTTTTAATGAAATCATGGTCAATAATAGTTTCCACATGTATTGAGTTGTCATTTTACTCGAATGTTGTGATTTAAAATATTTTCATATGGTAAATTTTCAGACTAGATAGAACACATGCTAATCACGTACTTGTCTAGACTGATGTTTTCACAGTTTCTTTCCACATAGTCATAATCAAACATCTGTATGCATCGAAGTAGGGTAGTCGAGTGGTCAAAAGCGCTAGTAAAAGATTGCTATACGTTTAGGCCCAAAGTTCGACCCCAGGTTTTTTTTGCAAAAAACTACGTACTTTTTGTCTGCAAAAACTGTTGTGACAGGACATTTGCTTGTAAAAATTTGTAGCAGACTGCTGACGCTGAAATCACAAACAGCCCCGGCAACACTGTGGAATGTGCTTTCGGCAAAACTGTTGAATTAGTGTGAATACAACATCTATGCACTAAAACTAAATAGGTAAAGTAAACTTATACTGGTGTTAGTGCTTTTTATATCTTCGTGAAAAGGAAATTACACAAAACAAAAGTAAAGGCGAAGCTGAAATCTTTTGGGTAAAATAAGCAGAATTTGCACTCGGCGAAGGAACATTGCCCCTTTTGGGGCCTGCTTGTTTCTATTCTATGTTTGGACTGGAGCTACTTCCGTTTGAATCTGGCCTCTTTTTCCGTATTCATTCACGAATTTTGAGCCAATTCAGAAAATGAAACCTCAAGTATATAAAGAACAACACTTGAAGCATGCAAAAACTCACAAGTAGCAACACACTGTGCCTACGGGCAAACGAACACGGGCAAACGGAAATATACCGCCAAAGTCATAGTCACAGTAATTGTACCTAGCTAAATCCTGATTTTATGATTTCTATATGGGTAAATTATAAGGCTACCAATTACTTATAAATGTAATGCAAGTATGCAACACTGCTTTGTTTTCCTGATTTTATTATCTGTCACCAAAACCGGCTACCTAACGACAGTGTCAACTCCAATTAAAATTTATTCCGCACAGGTACAAATTACAGTGAAACTGTTACGTTTAAGTTACAACGCTAGCATGCAGTAATCTGTCTTAAGTTTCAGGTGATTTATTACAAACGCTTGTACTAAAACGTGTCGCTATATTTATTACAGACACTATTCATTTACTTTCTGCACAAGATTAATTTCACGTCTTTTCCAATGGATTTATTACACATATAATAAGCGCTAGCCGCTAACGTTCCTATTACCAGCGGACCAACGCAATAAGCTTCGTATGGACGCAACGAATGTTTCAACTGCTGCGTATCGACGCAACTGATGTTTGCAGTACTCAATTCCCCGATGACTAACAGCTCTGATGGATGGCTGAACGATTCCGCCAGCTGCGGCAACGGTACCCTGGAGTGGATCTTGCTAGAGAACTGGAAGATCGCCCTGGCCTATGCGCTCTACACTCTGGTGGGGGCGGTGATCGTGACGGGCAGTCTGCTGATCATCGCCGTGGTGGCCAGGAGCAAGGCGCTCCACACTAGGAATTACTTCCTGCTGGCTGCACTCGCAGGTGCGCTATTAAGTGATGTGAGCGGAATGTAAAACTAATCTACAGCTGAAACTGAAACTCCTAAAGCCTAGTTCATAGTTGTCCGTGTCTGTGTCCGGAAGGTTGTCCGTAACATTTGTCCGTGTCCGTGGTAGCATAAATTCATACATCTACGGACTTTTAACATCACTACGGTCTACTGGTGCAGTCGACCACACCAATTTGTTACCAAGTCCAGACTTACAGCTGCATGTCCGTTCATCCGGTAAAATTACGAAATAGTCACGACAGTAATAGCGTGTATATGTGTTAAGATCAAATTGTGGTGGCGTGATCTTTTCGTAACTTAGCTGGCTGACTAGACAAACCCTACGGGTGTAAGTATAAATCAACCACTTGTTTATAGCCTACTTTGTAAACTAAAATGAACATTCAACATACCTCTGTAAGAACAATTATATACCCTCTAAAACTTAACAAGCTGTGAACTCGATACCGTACGGTTGTCCCTTTGAGTCCCTGTGGCCGCTTGACTTTCGTATCCAGTAACTAATCCCAATAGTGTTTTTACTTCAGGAGCAGATTTCATCCTCGGCTGGGCGTATTTGCTGGGTGCCGCGCGTCGGTCGTACCTGATGCTGACGAACCAGATGTGCCTGACTGCCACTCCCTTCACCTGTCTCTCCCAGACAGGTGCCAATGTCTGCTACATCTTCGGCGGCCCCTGTTCCATCATGGTCACAGCAGTGATCAGTATCGACAAACTACTGGCTGTGCGTTCCATCCGTCGATACGAGTCCCTGCCTAATCGGTTCAGCTACATCGCTGTGGTATTGGTCTACAGTATTTCGTTGCTGCTGCTAATAGCTGCCTTTGTGAAGTCCCATCAGATGGGTACCATGGCAGTTAGTATCATGTGCCTCACAGCCCATTCCGTGCCCAAACTGTACAACCTTCTCTTCGGCATCATTCAAATCGGTGCCGGCTTTGTCAGTATCCTGGCTTATTCGCTTGCCTATTTTTCCGTCAGATTTCAATTCCGCAAAGCGTCCTTTATGATCCCCTATCCCCACCAATTCCGAGCAAACCAGGAAGTAGTTATTATGAAAAAGTTGGCCACAATAATCCTTGCTACATTTCTGCTTAATACTTTACCCAACGTCTTACTACTTTGTCTAACTTTATTTTTCACCGATACTTATTGGATTAACTCAGTTCTACCCTACGACTACTTGATGATAGCTTGGAATTCGTGCATAAACGTGTTTGTTTACGCCCGGAAATACCCACTGTTCAGAGCCGGTATCAATAGTTTATTCTGCGGACAAGCTTACAATGTATCAAGAAAAAGCGGACATGTAAGTAGCAGAAAAAACACCACGGGTTCATCCAATAAGAAAGAAAGTAAACTATAAATATACAAAAAGTAATTTGATAACAATATATTATTTGCTTAGCTTCACATGCTCATAATATAATTATTTAACTATCAGTAGTACAATGAAAATATAGTATAAATTAAGCTAACGACACAGTATCTAATTTTGAACCACATGTACCAAGCCTAAAAAATATATATAAGTTACTGTACATTGTACATAAAAAATGGCATTTTATATTTTCATATAATATAAAAGTTTCGCTAAAACTCAAAGTTACGTTAAACTAAATCCTTTTTAAGTGTAACGCAGCAGTAATAATTCAAGAATTTTGGTTTGCCCAACCTCCATCTGAAAAATGAAAAAAACTTACTGAACCCTGCTAAAACCGTTGGCAGTATAAAACAGTAATCTACTGTCCGCATAACCACTCAGTATACACACAATACTTAACCCCATGGCTAGTTAGAGTTATTTTTGTTACATTTCAGCCAATAAAATAATTTGTTGACTTGCCACGAGTCGGTGACCTACAATTAATACAAGTCTGGAATGAACAAAGGAAATCAGTTTAGTTGCTGACAATGCCAAACGCAAACGTTCATGTATAGGGTCTATAATTCGTATTCCCGCCAACAACATTATACTAATCGTTCCATATGCTATATTATGAGTTGTGCGTGATAGAAAACTACAGATGAATCGACACCGATATAGCTGTTATGGTCAACTAGAAGGACCAACAGCTAGAGTATGAACGGACCTTTGCTACGGAGTGTGTTTTCAAAACTCTGTTGCCTAGCGGTACTGTCTAAGCTTTATCTCATCTGCATTTGCATGTCTGGCAGAACAAAAAACATTACATATTATTACATATATACAATATGCTTGCACATAAAATTCATTAAAACCAAATAGTTCTTCCAACACTTCTTTCAATTCATACGTCTACACAATACTCAACTGGCATACTTTTAGGCAAAATTTTATGGGGGGCGCGATGAATACTAAAACTATACGCTATGTAAACTACTACAGAATGGCAGCTATACTGTCGGTGTCAAAGCCAAGCAGCAGTAGAGAGGGCAATTGTTCCTGAGCCAGTTGGTCCCGCATCACCAGCAGGGCGGATGTGATCCGCTCAAAGTTGTCCTGTCTCAGCACACACCGGGCCGTGTTGAGCGCATCAAAGGGTTCCTCGATGAACATATAGAAGCCACAGGTCGTCTCCTGGTCCAGCAGGGCTCGTGGGAGGCAGGCCGCTTGTCTGACCGAGATATAGTACTGGCTCCAATCGAACGCGGCATAGTAGTTGAAAAAGTCTATTAATAGATCGCCCAGGGTCTGCCGATTGGGGGGCTGCAGGTGGGTGACGGAGGGGGGCAGGTCTTGGAAGAGTCGGATGGCATGGAGGGGGAGGCGGGAGTCGAATATGTGCGGCAGCAGGGCCTGTAGGTTGGGCAGGAGGGGCGGGCGCGCGGCCGTCTGCAGGAAGTGGATCACCATCAGCGTCAGCGAGTACGTGTTCAGCGTGCCCAGGCGAGCGTCGTTGATGCCCTCGTTCAGCGCCCACTGCTTCACCAGCATCGCTAGAGCTGAAACATTGCATTCGTCCATACATGTAACAGCACCAAAATTGGGTACCCCCTCCCCTGCGTCAACTCATTTTTGACACCTCCCCTCCCAAAAATGACGCAATTTTCACCTTTTTTGATTAAAAAAACACCAATTTTGACAATTTTTTCGTAAAGTTTGGTAAAAATCGCTTAAATTTTACAAAAGTGCCGATTTTTTCAACCCTTTCATACCCTACCCTTTCATTTTCCCCTAGCGGATCCTCCCTCCCTCCCCCGAAACCGAAATTTTTTTTTGGGGGGGATTCCCCCCATCGCCCCAACTACATGTATGAATGGATTCATCAAGCGATAAGTTAGTGGTCAAATGCATATTATAATATACGCCAGGGAGTGACTGCTGACCCCCAAAATGATCTTGCCATCAAGGGAGTTTCTCATTATCCCCCGGAAGGCAACCTTATGCCCCCCCCCCCAAGACAGGTGCTTCACCCCCCCCCCCCCCAGATTACCAGAATGTTTGAATGGTGGTCCCAGAATTTGCTACCTGACCACATAATCAATCTAATCAATCAATTTAGCAAAATTCCTAAATCAAACTCCCTCGAGCATCGAATTCGGGGTTCTTCCTCATGAATCCCCATAAATATTTTATCGTTTTTCTCTATATTGTATTACATGCAAACTTTCTGCAATTCTTCAGAGACAAAGTTATCCCAGTCAAAAATCAAGTTAACCTACCTGGAAAGCGCTCGTCAATCCTGGCGTAGTAGTGCAGCAGGTGTGAGTTGTAGACGCCGGCCAAATTGTTGCAGTTCATGTCCACCTCCAGCTCGCAGTCCCGGACCCGGATGCGCAGGATGGGCACTTTGGCGGGGACCAGTTCGATCTGGCGCACCAGCGGGCAGCGACGCAACGATTTGCGCGCAGAGCGCAGCACGCTCACCGCCAGCACGCGGTCGCCGTCGTTCTCGTGGGCTATAACAATCACACAAACATATATATGAAGGTACTGAAAAATTAGTAAAAGTGGCACTTTTTTAATACATTTTTACAAAATTCAGGATATTTTTGGTCAATCAGGGGAGAGGGTCCCCAAAATTTGGCCGGAGAGGTTTCCTCAAAATTGTGACCCCGTTACATCTATGACACATATTATAATGCTCTGCTTCAATGGAAAATCTCCACGAGTATATACATATACATAAACTACAACAGGGTCCTCGTGTTTTAACTATCTACATAGAGTTTCGCTTTTTAGCAATATATAAATTATAAATTATTGTACTTTTGGATAGTATAATACCAATACAGTCGTTAGTTTAGAAAAATACCCTTTCGATTTTTCCTGTTGTGTCACACCACAACATGTTCTTCGCAAAAAACTGTTCTTTACGATAAAATGTGTATGTATGTGTGTGTGGATGTTAGTTTTGTACACCCATTCTACTCAAGGGTCCACTCTTTTGCCAGACTGAATGGATATTGAACTGACCTCATTAAAACAAGTCAGCTGCTTAGTGCTTAGTCTTGTTTCACCATTATGACACTGAAATTATGGATATAGACAAGATTTGATATTAAAATTAAGTTCCCTTAGTGTAACCAAAAAACTCTGCTTTAAAAAATGAAATAAAACACGGCGGTCGCAGACAAAAGTTTATGGAGGGGGCAATACAAAATACTTACTTACTTACTTTACTATTATTAATAAATTACATAAAACTTTTTCCCGTAAAACCAGAGGAAAGTGCTGTACTTGTACATTTCGCACGCGAAAATAAAGTGTCCCCCTACTGCGCCCGCCGCTAATGCAATATGCAAATACAAACGTATATATACCAAAAGGAGACAACGGGCGCAAAACAGAGGTCCATGTCGGCCGCTTTGGTGCCGATCTTGGTGACGGTGCTGCCCACAGCAAACAGTTCACAGCCGTTGGGAAAGACGGCACTCAGGTGTTTCAACAGCACGCAGCGAATGTGCATCCGTTCACTGAAATATACAGCACAACTATAGCCACCTTTGTGGCCAGTGTGGCGCAGGGCAGAGTTTACGGCGTTCGGTTTTCATTCAGAAGGCTGCCGCTTAATGATCGAATCCTAAGTAATCTCCTTGAGCAATAGATAAGGCCACATTGCTCCTGTCTGCACAGCAGTCCAGGATCTGGCACCCTTGATGCACCAGGGCGTGGCAGCGTGAGTTTTGTGATTGACTATGTACTCACTGAACTCTTGATGCTGGCATTCTTCTTTCCTGTTTCAGGGTGCACGTGAATAAACGATGACAAAATATGATCATGCATAATATTGTATATTATAATCAACATAGATTATATCATCTAGCTTCTTGTACCCCAAAATAAAACTAAATTTAATGAATATATCGTAAATATGTAACAATAAAAAAATGGCTACATCTAGCTAGCTCTATATACATACATTATACACACCCAAAACAAGCAAAGCCCAATGCAAAATGGGCACGAAGTATATATAAAACTTAGACATCAATCTAAGAAAATCCTGCTGCGCAGCAAATACTTTATCACTATAATGAGAAGTTTTACTTATTGCCAGTTGCCATCTGTGAGACTGCAAGTCACCAAACCAACCAACTGTGCATACTCAAAATTAGTGAGTTTATAAAAAAATTTTATTGATGTTTACAAAAAATTTATAGTGCAAATTAACCCAATTATAGTTGTTTCAGTCCATGCCATCGCAAAAAATACAATAATAGTGAACGATTTGTGACAATCTGAAGTGTGAAAAGAAAAACTGGAGGTGATTATTTTGTTTTTTTGAGAAATTAATGTCTATTTATACATGTACAACCTGTACAATCAAATGTTGGCGAGACTTCAGCAGTTTTCAACTGCAGAAGTATTATAACTGAATTTTATACTGTTCTCGATTCGATATGCAAATGAGCTTTAGTCAATTGAATTCTGTTGCACTATTCTTCATGTACGTAAATAAATACATACCTGCACATTACCAGTCCCCCCAGCTACACAATGATCAGAACACTGAACAGACACACGTCGCGTATATACACACTCAGGTTCACAGATATCCGCACAATCACACAGATGACAACACACAAAGACGCACGCACATAACTCACTTAGTTACACTTTATTTTTCCGACACCTCATTCTAAAGAAGCCTGCTGCGCTGTGGCGCAGCACTCAGCAGGAAAACAGCAACTCACAGAAACTCATCATTGGTCTGTTTGTGTCTATGATAGAAATTCCACATTTCCTGAGTCAGGCCGTCCGTGGACTGCGGAAAGACGCAGTCAGAGGACAAGGGCGGGGTCTCCGGACTATTGAGGCTGCTGCTGGATGAGGAGCCAAGGCCGCTCTCATGGCCACTGGCGCAGGGCGGCTTTTCGGGCAGGACAGGGAGAGGGGGAAGGAGGGGGCTGTGAGCCCGCTGCCAGCCGCCCGCCAAACGGGTAGGCGGGGGCCGGGTGGGGCAGATGGGGCACTTTGGACGGCGGGCCAGATTGAATCAGGTCCAGAGTCTGGCTGACGCAGTCCAGCTTGCGCTTGCCCTTGCCTTTCTTGCCCATTTCGCAAACAAATCTTCAGATCGAATGCCAAAGCTGCGAATTAAAATTTTGCAATTATTTTACTGCGTGGAGAAAATTAGCATACATAAAATTACTAATAAAATATATATAATCACAGTCGTTAGAGCACCTTTTAGAATAAAGTTTTGCTTCTGATTTTGTTAAATATATATCTTTATTTCGAGTTGGTTGTGCGGTTGGTCTTGTCTTGTATATAGTAATAGC
>JASANF010007527.1:0-40327 GCA_030248245.1 Trissonchulus sp. WLG1_4
ATGTATGCTTATGTACAACAGTTCTGTAGCCTGAAAAATCACAAATGCAGATAAAGAAAAAATAAATTTGTGAACAAAAGCTTTAGCTCAGTCTGGAAGGTCTGGGGGAACACTTTCGCGACTACAAAATATGGCTTTCGTCAAATTAAGACAATAACAAAAAGTATTTTCTAGAGTAAGTTTTAGACATAATAGGGTATTTTGGTCTCTGAGATGAGGAAAACGACTCCCGAATTGTGACCACAAACAAAATTTTATAGTAGACGGGAAGAGTTACCCCTACGTCCTCACCTAATGTAAAACATGCTAAGAGTCAATCGATTTATAAATTTTTCAATTCAAGCACTCACTATAAGTTTAACTTTTATTTAGATTGCCCTGGCGACGGCAGCAGTTGAGCCTCCAATACTACCATACACAGCTTTGACAACGGACCATCCAATTCTTGGATACTTTGAGCAG
This sequence comes from Trissonchulus sp. WLG1_4, assembly GCA_030248245.1. Taxonomy (NCBI): domain Eukaryota; kingdom Metazoa; phylum Nematoda; class Enoplea; order Enoplida; family Ironidae; genus Trissonchulus; species Trissonchulus sp. WLG1_4. The sequence goes on from JASANF010007527.1 coordinate 463, forward strand.
CCGACAAAATTAGCAGACTTCCCTGGCTACTGGCCACATGCTGCCCGAAGCTTTAAATCTGCACTTTTAAATGACTTGCACTTTGGCAACCTGCAGTTTCTTCATGGGAAAAAGGAACGAATGGAGCTAGACGCAGACATGAGAGAGTCACTTCACGAGTATGTATGGAGGTGTGAAAAAACCTTACTGATCTCTCACACAAAAAAGTTCAACTGTTTCTTGATTGAACATTTCTTGTGCATAAAGATAATATAGGCGGCAAAACTCAAAATTCGAGGCTCATAAAGCAGCGGTGGCTCATGGAAGAAAACTAAGCTTAAAAATTGTTTCGATAATTCACCCTCTTCCGGAAAGCTTTAGCTTTCTAACTGTTCACAAAGCCACTGAGGCACAGATTTTTTAAAATAAATGACATTAGTTAAAGAAAAATTGAATGTATAACTACCTAAGTGTATAACTAAAATAATGCACCATTTCCTGGTTGTTGCAAAAATGATAACACACATGATTTCAGGTACTATATGGTATATAACGATAACTACAAAAGAATACAGGACGAACTTGCCGTCGAGGCTGATCAAAACTGGATGCTTAGCGAACATACTCGAGAAGAAATTCCTAACTGGCGGTAATTCATAGCAGACATGATATATATATTCTTTAGTAATCAAAAATGTACATGGGGCGGTCTGGGGGGCCAAACACCACCCCCCTTGGTGCTGAAAGTGTCCAAAAACTCACGGTTTGGTATAAAAGGCTTCAAAAATGAGCCAAAAACGAAAAAATTGCTAAAAATAATTTTTGCATTAAATTATTAAATCTAATTAAAATTTTTGCAAAAATTTTTCCATTTGTTGGCAAAGATAGACAATTTGTGCGACTTTGTCAATTCAAGTCCTTAAAACGTCGGGGACAAGCCTCCCTAAAATTTTGTACGGACAGAAACCCCGTGTACATGTATTTAGTAACAATTTTGATAGTTGTGATAAAAACCAGACCCTTAAATAGCTGGAAGATTGAATGATTGCTATGATTGAATTAAAGTGTTTGGCCGTAACTTAAATTAAAACGATTAAAACGATTAAAACGATTAAAATTGCTCAATTTCAGTAAGTGTCTTTTCCATATCAGCACAATCAGTAAAAACAAACATCTGTGGGTGAAGCTAAGCTAAAGCTGAATTGATATTATATATACAGCTTAATTAGTCTTAATAATGCTGTCATCACTTTATGCTAACAGTGGTGCTTACTGCTTATTAATCTATTATAATTATATACAGTGGCATAGCCAGAAAAAAATTTCTTTCACCGGGGGAAATGATTTTTTGAAATGTGATAAAAAGCATTTAATTGCAAGTTTAACGCAAAAAACGACACATATTAGCAATTTCGTTCAAAAACACAGCTAATTTGTTGACCAGGGCGGCATCGAAAGTAAAATTGGAGCTCAAAACACTGAAAATTACAAAACTGCTGTACCGACAAGGATGCAGAAGCTAGCAAATTTGAAAACTAAGAAGATTTTCGACATTACAAGCCGCAAATTTACTAAAAATGTTATTTTTGGTACGATGAAACAGCTACCAGGATACATTAAATAAAGTATTAAGCAAATAAATAGTGTAAAATGCACCCATGTATACATGCACACGCTTTAATGGATACAAAAGCAAGAAACATTGAGTCGCAAGGTTGCTGGGGTCTGGAGGCGCCAGCTCCTAGAAAAATAATTGGGAAAATTTTTGATTTTCAGGCAAAATTTTTGGTCAATTGGAGACGTATCGGAACTTTTTCCGGCCGGACAATAAAAAACAAAGAGTATTACTTGTGTAAAATTTCAGTTGGGAAAAATTTGGGGTGGGGGAATTAGCCTATTCCCACCCACTGGCTACGCCCCTGATTACATATACATACATGGATATCATGTATATACATATACATAGATATGTGTTTCAGAGACTACCTGCGAATTCATCCAGTTGCCAAAAAGTTCGACAAGGCAGTTATTCCGGATGACGAACGAGGACGACTGTACCATTTGCGGTCTTACAGTGACCAAAATTCACGCACAGAATCTTGCTATGTATGCATGGAGTTTCCTACGCAAAACTCGCGAGTCCGTCGAAACATGACAGAAACTGGAGAGTACGTCTGGGTTGGACGAGTTCACAGCTTTATTGAACATGAAAACTCAGAGGAAGAAATACACGAGATAGCAATAATTAACTGGTACGACCCACCCACTCAAAACTCTACGATAAAACGCTGGTTCGTGGAACCTAATACGCTATCCAGTGATATTTGTTTAATGCCTGTAGCGTCTTTAAAGCAATGTATTGTTTGCCGTGCATACGATAAACTTTGGTGTCTAAGCTTAACTTAGTACTAAATTTTGCTACACCACTGCTCCTTTTAGTTAAAAAGAAACATTAAAAAGAAACATTTCGCGAGCCCTTCGATAGTAAATTTAGACGACCTTGTTCTAAATTATCTAAAACTATCTCAGTCTATTTTACTATCAAGCCTTACCAAAAATAAAAGTTTCATGGCAGATTATATCCAAGAAATTTCAGATTCAGGTTCTTTATACGTTCTATATACGACACAGAGGTTGCCTAACGAAATTAAAATAGCTGTATCCATGTCACTTTAATTGCACAAATAAAATTCTATTTGCTTGTATATAATATGGACAGGTTAACACGGTTGGTACGGGGGTCCGTGTCCAATTAATGCAAATTTTTATGAAAATTTCCTAAAAATTGCCATCCTGAAACGTGGCTAATACTTAGTCGAACATGTAGAGTATATATATAGGTAGTCAAAAATATAGCAGTCAACATGTCGCTACACGCCCCCCCCCCCCCCCGAAAGCAGCTCCCGTGTTAACATGCATGCTTACATGCTGTTATATGCCTGTGTTACATATGTCAATGTGCAAAATTTTAAAATCAAGTGTATTTTAGTACAGTGTTTATGCACCGCTGTCAGAATTTTGGCTCATGTATGATGGCTAAAACATAAGTGTATTTTTGAATTAAACTAGCATGCAACTATTGTGTTGATTCTTCTGATTTTTAAGTATAGTAAACGTAGAGATTAGTGTATATTTAGCAATATGTACATACATGTATATAGTTGTTTCGTTTGGCTAGCTCATATATTTGCAAAAAAAACACTTGCCAAAAACACAAACTTGCCAAATAATCAAACCTGGTCATTTTGAGGCCATTTAAAGCTAAAAATGTGTCCTATTAACAAAGATGCGAGGAAACACCCCGTGGGTGTTAGGCAAAAGCCCAGCTGCTTCCTAGCCCTGAGTGCGTTTTCAATTTCAGGTGAAAAGCGCGTCCGACAATGACACAAACCGCAACAAATTTTGTGATGTTTCGACGCATTTAACTGATTTTATGCTGAATCAAAACAAAAGCAAATTAAACCCATTACTTCTAAACTTTGGCCAAAATGCAGAGAAAACCTTATAGTATTATAAAAATGCCCTTTCAACAGGGGCAGCAGTGTGAGTAGAATAGGAAAGCTGATCGGCTAATCGGCTGATCTAATGCGTTAAAATGCTAATAAGTTATTTAAAAAAACCCGGACATGTTTTACGATCGAATAGAAAAACGCTGTTTGCTAAGTGAAGTGGACAAGAGTTGCGTCAGAACAGCAATAGCTCTGCGACACGTTAGTGCTTTCTGCACCCTATCCGCGCGAATAATTAGGAAAAACATTATTGACTCTACAAACACATGTCATTACTTTAGGTGTATATATAGTATTGGTAGATATTTAATTTAATTTCATCTATATCGATTAGGAATCATGAAGCGTAAGACAGTTTTCCGGCAAAACGCTGCAAAACGCATGATAATAGCTGATTAATTCCCTCGAACAGGGTGCAGAAAGCACTAACGTGTCGCAGATCAACACAATAAGCACACTGACAGTAGTCAGCAATTGGTCACTATTTTGGGTGATAACGTAACTATTCGTAAAAAATGACGTAATAGTTGCGTTTAGCACCTCAAATTAACCTAATTTACATACAGTTTTACATGAAAATTGGCAAAGTCAAAAAGATTGATTGCCAGATTGACCGCTACAGCACTTTAGCTGACGTGCCAAAGTGAAACAGTACAAACGACGCCGACCAATCAATGTTAAATGACACCCCACAAATACAATATCAGAAATATCATATTCGTACACGGACGTCAAAGGGAATCTTGTCAGTTGTCACCATAGCGTTGTAAATAATAGCTATATAAATTTCATGAATTTTGCATTCATTGTGCGATCTTGAAGTGAGCATGAAAGTTTTTAAATACTGATATTTTGGATCAAGTGCAGTTGGGGGGGGGGAAATAGTGGACCTATTTTTTGGAGTAGAGCACCTTAAGAGAAGCATTTTTTGTAATAGAACCCCTATCCATAAATTTGGATTTTCTGAGCTATGACCCCTTGAAAATTGAATTTTCAGTGTTTTTGGAAGTGAAGGTAGGCCAAAGTTCGAAGCCAAAAGTGGCTGTAATCTTTGTTTTTGGATGGTTTTGAGTGCGTTATGATGTTTTAAGGCATCGTCTAGGCTTAGTTGGCAGGATTCTCTAGGCTAAGCTGTCAGGATTGTTTCTGAAAATTTCGATTTTTTATTGCCTAAGCCTGAGCCTAAGCCTAAGCCTGAACCTAAGCCTAAGTCTAAGCCTGATACTAAGCCTAAGCCTAAGCCCCATACTAAGCCTAAGCCCTAAGCCTAAGCCTAAGCCCAAGCCTAAATTAAGGTCAAGTTTGAATTTGGTCAAAAATTGGACGTTTCTGGCGAATTTGGCCAATTTTTCGGCAGGAACCCGGTCAAAGAGCCTTTGTTTTTATTCTAAAAAATTGTAACCAATAATTTGACACGATTAGAACGGAAAAAACAAGAGCTTCGGAAAAAAATTTCGAAAACGTCCCTCACTGAGGATTCATATTTCGGGGGGTCGTATCACAGAAAATCCAAAAAATGAAATAGGGGTTCTTGAAGCAAAAATGCTTCCCCCAGGGTGCTCTACTCAAAAAAATAGGTCCACTATTCCCCCCCCAACTGCATTTAACCCGATATTTTAGCGGACAAAATAGCTGTCTGACTTTTTGGCAAAAATATTTGACAAAACCGAGTCGTCCTAGGCGAAATGAATATTGTTTCGAAATCTTGACATAATCAGACAAAATAAGCGGCAAAATATAATATACAAACAAACGTAAGCATTGCGACCTATATAAAATGAAAGAAAGATGGGTGACAAGTGCACACAAGTAGGGCTGTATATACACACAAGTTATAGACATGAGCCAAGTAAAAAGGAAGAAGGATTATATAATTAACACACTTTTTGTCAATTCCTCAAACATAAAATCAGCAATTAATGATTAATTAATGAATTCGAAACACAAAAGCACAACATCAAGCTCATGCTTGCAAATATGTACAATAGATGCATGCAAAAATGCAACTTACATACGCTGCCAACTGGCTTAAATATACACATGTTGTAGTTATATTTACAGAATGAACATAATCAACTAGCAAAAATTACTAATAAACCTACAAAAATACGGTCCATAGCTCCAAAGTAAAATTTACATTCTCAACGTAATAGTATATCTCAATGAAAAATATCTGAAATACGTCCTTTATAGAAGAATACTATTTTTCAGATGTTTTTCAGAGGTTTTTCAAGCAAATAAAAAACATCTGAAATATATGTAAAACTTTTCAGATTGATTTCACTGAAAATTTACAGATATAAATAATCTCTGAGTTTTATCTGAAAAAAATTCAGAGAAAATTAACAGATCTGAAGAATATCTGAATTTTCTGTAAAATTGTTCAGATGAGTTTCAGATAAAATTTACAGATATGAATTTTCTGTGAAAATGAGCGCTGGAAGGCGGAGCTTGTGAAAATTATGTAAATTTTATCTGAAAATTTTAACAGAGTTTTCAGATAATATTCATATATCTGATTTTTATCTGAACAATAATTTGTTTTACAGAAATTTCAGATAAAATTCAGAGGACTGGTTTTCCTGTGATCTTCTCCAAAAATAGATCCACTCCACTATTCCCCACCCCAGCTGCTCTTGAACCAAATTTGTTGAAAAATTAACAAAAAATTGATGAAATTTTACTAAAAAAATGTAAACTTACTGTTAATAGCCGAATGTTAAATTGATGAAAATTTATGAAAAAATAATGATTAATAGGACGAAATTTTAAAGAAAAAAATGTAAACTTACTGTTGATAGAAGAATGTTAAATTGATGAAAACTTGTTGAAAAAATGATGATAAATTGATGAAATTTAACAGAAAAAATGTAAACTTACTGTTGATAGCTGAATGTAATATTTATGAAAATGTGTTGAAAAAAGATGATAAATTGACGAAATTTAACTGAAAAAGTTAAACTTACTATTGATAGCAGAACGTTAAATTGATGAAATTTTGTTCAAAAAATGATGATAAATGGATGAAATTTTACTAAAAAATATAAACTTACTATTGATAGCAGAAATTGATGAAAATTTGTTGAAAAATTAATGATAAATTGATGAAATTTTACAGAAAAAATGTAAACTTTTTGCTGATAGCAGAACGTTAAATTGATGAAAATTTGTTGAAAAAATGATGATAAAAAGATTGAAAATTTGTTGAACGTTGCACTCAGATTTCGTTTTTTAGTTGAAAATTAGTTGAAAAGTCTTGGATATGTTATTGAAATCTTGCTGAAATAGGTTCAGATTTTTGTATAAATTTTGTTGATATTTTGTTGAAAAAATTTCGATATTTTACTGAAATGCAGCAGATCTTTTGTTGAATTTTGAGTGATAATTAGTAGAATTAGTGAATTAGTGAATTAGTGAAATATTGCTAAATTTTTCTTGTTATTTTGAGTATAATTTATTGTTATTTTTTCATCTAATTGGGCTTCCTGTGCTTCTGGGGACTGCCGCCCCCAGACCCCTGCAACCACTCTGATTAACGTGTTGCTGACAACTTTTTCAATTCAAATTAATCGTCAAAATTCCAAAAAGCTAAAGCTTCTGCGAACTTGCAGACTTCCGCTTCGGGTAGATTCACAGGAAGAATGTGTTTGAATGTTTTTAACATGTTTTCTGCACTTTCGATTAACATGCTTTTAACATGTTTTTAACATATTTTAACATGTTATTAACATGGTTTTAACATCTTTTAACATGTTTTTTTGAATAGTGTTAAAAACATGTTAAAAAATTCTAACATCACTTTAACACGTTTTTCGCATTAAATTTGCACAAATTAACATATTTTTAACATATGTTAAAAACATGTTAAATTTATGCTAAAACTTGATTCCCGGAGCGCCCCCTTAATCGAAAGTGCAAAAAACATGTTAAAAACATTCAAACACTTTCTTCCTGTGATTACTTGCGTGTCTCACCCCCCCCCCTCCTTCTTTCTTTTTAGGAGGTGGAGGTGGGGGTGAAATATTTTTCCAAAAGTGCTCCAAAACACATTTTCAATGTAAAAAAGAGAAAATTTGAAAATTTTTTGTTCGTTACTTTCCGGCCACCGTTCGTCACTTTTCGACGACGAAGCTCATGTCGCCGACGAACAGGGAACTTTTTTTGCACAGTACTGTATGGAACTTTAAGTTTCAACATTTTTATTTTTTATTCGTGTTAATTTCAGAAATTGATATGCACAAAGAAACTTACACTGTGCTATCGTGTCTGTCTAAGGTGTAGCACACCAGTATAATCATCGACTAAATTTGGCCATCTACAGTTATGGTATGTTTCAATATTAATTTTTTGAACCATATGATATATATGCTTGTTATCATGTTATTATACCAAATGATTTATATGCTATGTATCAAGATTTAAATAAACTTTTGAATTTTGGCCTAAATTTAGTCAATCGGAGACGTATATACCGGAAATTTTTTCTGGATGTTCAATAGAAACCAAAGGGGAGACCCTTGTGTAGCCTGAAAGTGCTATGTTAGCATGTAAGTGGTATGTTAGTTGGGAAAGCCTTGTGTTTCAGCTGGAAAAAATTGTTGCTGGAAAAATTGAAAAAAATGCGGGAATTCCCATTGTCCCATCCCCCCCTGAGTACTATTTTGGTGGTTTACAGATTAACAAAATGTCAACGTTAACTGTAGTTTGTAGTCATAAATATTTCCACTGTTGCAAGGTTCGCATACCGGGAGGAGTCTTACATGCGTAATCAACATTTTGACAACGTTTAAAAATATTACTCGAGCTTTGAAAACAATTTAATACTCTGGAGGTTTAAATTGTCCATCCTTCAACCTTCTGTATGTACTAATTTCAATAATTCTATTTCATATTATTTCACCACATACACATCCACTCCTATGAGTGCAAAGTGTGGGAGTCTGGGAGGCCAATGACAAAAGATGACACGAAAACAAAGCCGCTGTGTGGCAGAGGCTGGGGGCGGCACCTCACAGAAAAAATTATAGAAATTTTTTGAGTTTTAGGCCAAACTTGGTCCACTGCAGACTTGGCGAAAATTTTTTTCCGGCCGGTGATAAAAACCAAGGGGAGACCCTCGCCACTCTTGCTGCAATCAAGATGAGTATATATGGGTCGCTCAGAAAATTTATCTTCAGTACAGCATCCGGCTAATTTTTGAATCGCCCCATCCAGAGGCTCCGCCCGATCGCTAATAGACTATAATATAATCGAAGCTTGCAGATGGTATCAAAGTCAAAGGCACTTGGTCAAAAATGCATGCACCATCCTTTTAGTCTAGCAACAGCTTGATTAGTAAATTAATTCTGTTGCTTTCAGGTGGTCTAAAGTTGTGGTATTGTAAATGGTATATTTCTGTTGCTTTCAGTAATAATGTGGTCTAAAGTTGTAGTATGTTAAATGGCATGTTAATTAATTATATATCATTTTCGTTACAACATTGTTGTATGTTTCAGGGGCGTGTGAAACGGACACAAAAGTTTTCAAACAAGTTGCGTACTATCAAACCTACAGATTCACGGATGTAAGTACAATTATATATTTGTTAATTCTCGCTATTTATGTAGCTTCTTGCTCTTTTGCTGCGTAAAATTAAGGCGATATATTCGATTATATATAATAAAGAGACGTGTCACATGAACATAGTATTTTCTGAGCATTATAACTTCTTGCTACGAAGTGTGGTAGTAACCACCCTCCTCTTGAACTATTCACCTTGTTTTCTCATATTCTACCTACATTGTATTATATATGTATGTACATACATACATACATACATACATACATACATTTATACATATATACATATATATTTACTATGGCATGAGAGCCACCAAATTCTAATTCTAAAAACTAACTGAAGTGAATCTACTGACTGAATTACTTATATTATACAAATTACAAGTATTTACGTTTGGTATAGATATTTAACTACTTATGTGTATTGATAATTTTAGTGATGAGAAACTTCGAAAAGTGAAAAAGAAAAAGCAGGAAGACGGTCCGAGCGTAAAAGAAGTGTGAGTGGTAATTTCGTAATTTTGTGTTCTTATTAAAGTGGATTCGAGGACTATTGACTAAGCTCGAAACTTTTCCATGATGTGATGTTTGTCATCTTTGTGAATTCTAATGTAGTATATATTGTTATATATAACATCAAATTTGCTCTTAACCTCCGATTAAGATGTTTAAGATCAAGTGCGGTTCTTATGGTTTTAGAACTTTGCTGTAACTGGTGGGATGGTCATGGTATGAAAGAGTATATAAGACTTAGGGCCAATTCCTAAAATGGATTAAACTGATTAGATTAAAATTCGTTTGACTACGAACGAACTTATCTCGATATTGAGGTAGACATAGACTTTAAAAATTTAGTGCACTAGCGAGAGGTGCTACAAATGGTTGCTATCGCAAATTTCGTATGAAGTGATAAATGATACCATGCGATATATATATATATGTGTATATTTATATATATATATATATATATATATATATATATATATATATTATATATAATATGTATATGCAATGTACATATAATTAATAGGTCTAAATGTTATTTTAGTCCTCGCATTTCGTCTGCCATGTTTCTGAACTACAACACCCAGTTGGGTCCGCCCTTTCATATTCTGGTGGACACCAATTTCATCAACTTTTCCATCCGCAACAAGTTGGACGTGTTCAAAAGCATGATGGACTGTCTCTATGCCAAATGTAGGTGTGGTATATAATTCTTGTCTGTCCCACCGCAGGTACCAATCGTCTTTTTCAAAGGTCATAATATGGTCGTCATTTTTTAGGCGGTTTGATTTTAAATGGCGTGTTTTCACTAAACATTGACCCAGGGTTGTGCACCGGGAATTTTTCCGCGGGAAAATGTTTTTTTTCTGCCAAAAATGGAAATTTTTGGGGGACTGGAAAAAAAAGAAAAAATGGAAAAATTCCAGTCTGATAATGATAAATGATCGACCCAATTGAACAGATTCCCCGCAACGCCATCATTACAGTAGGTTTAATTGTGTGAGCTCCCGTTCGCGACACAGGAAAACCCACTAATGCTCTGATCTAATATATACCATGATTAAATAATATAAATATATACCACAATTTCGAACATTTCGCAAATGAATACTTTTTGGGGTAGGACACACGTGCTTTGAAAATTCGGGAAAAACTGAAATGAAATTCTTGTTATTTCAACCAGTTTGAGACAAGCACACCCCGACAAGTCTATCGTAGATGATTTACGTTTTATTTTTGTTTCAGGCATTCCGTACGTGACTGATTGTGTGCTGGGTGAAATCGAAAAAATGAGTGCCAAATATCGAATCGCGCTTAGGTGATTTTTATGTCATGCAATTTTCGTGCATCTCATGGATTGTCTTGTTCGTTGTTGTGTATAAAGTTTGCTTTCTGTTTTTTTGGAAGTTTTCTGATATCACTGGCGGTCTCAGATTTTGATTTCGATGGGAGGCGGAAACAAATTTTTTATAGCAAAAAAATTTGGAAATTTTTTTTCTGATTTTTATGCCTAATTTGGTCAATAGGAGATCGAATTATTTTTTTGGCCAGGCATTAAAAAACAAAGGGGATACTCTCGTGTAAAATTTCAGTCGCAAAAAATTCGAGGGGGGGCTCCTGCATTCTCTAGATTTCATTCATGATTCTGACTGGGAAGGACTCTGAGACTGAAAGTTATGAAGTCTTAAAACTATTAAAGATTTATTTATAAGTTTTCAGAATTTGCAAAGATCCTCGCTTCAAGCGTCTACAGTGCTCACACAAAGGAATTTATGCCGACGACTGCCTTGTTCAACGGGTTACGCAGGTTCGGAAATTTTTTATTTTGTTTTTTATTATAATATGTTTATCTTTGTTTATTACATAATATGTTTTATGTAAGTTCGTTTGATTGTAGCTATTTTAAAAGCCTAGACCATTGTGAAATTGTGAGCTTATTTTTAGAGACAATAATTCATGGTTTCTGAAAAGATAAAAAACCTGTACCTGATTCTGACTGGTCTGCTGGACTACGGATAGCAGCTGTGTTGTGCAGTATTGTTGTGAAAGACAGACATACAGTACATGTACGAGGTCGGGTGGGGGGGGGACCCCCCAAAATCGAGGGCCGGGGGGCAGGGTCCCGAAAATGTGGGCAAAATTTAACAAAAATGGCCCCTTTTAGAAAATTTATACATAATTTTGCAAAATTTAGGGTAGTTTTGGTCGATCATGGGGGGAGGGTCCCCAGAAATTCGACTCGGAGAGGCTCCCTAAAATTTTGACCCCGTTACATATATGCAGACAATAGTTGTGCGTTAATTTCAGCACAAGTGCTACATCGTGGCGACGTGTGACAAGGACCTGAAGAGACGCATCCGAAAGATCCCCGGCGTGCCCATCATGTACATCAGCCGACACCAGTACACCATCGAGCGAATGCCCGACGCCTACGGAGCGCCTAAAACATAATATCCACGGTTGCTGATTGTTAAAACTGTATTCATGCTTACAGCCGGATGTCTATTTAGTGGGGGAAATTAGAAGAAAGTTTAGTATGTTGTTATCGAATGCAGAATATATATATGGCCTAGACTCTGAAGGTGTTTAACTTTGGACGAATTCGAAATGTTCTTTTCGAATAGTCAGACCGACTTGATGAAAAATTTTGTGTAAAATTCATGAATAATTAGACCATCTTGCTGACAAATCTTGTGTAAAATTCATACCATCACGCTTTCGACTTGCGTTTACGTTGAACACCTTTTTTGAATCCCATCCTATAGGTATTGGTAGGGTGAGTATTTTGTTATTTTGCCGACTAACCGGACATACGGCTGTGAGCATAAATTGACCCTCAGACAGATATTCTGTTGTCATAAAGTAGCGTAAGCTTGCAGAAGCGGACCATTCTATAGAAACATTAAAACACGAAGAGCTGTTGATTTGTGGGTGCGAATTGTTTAGATTATTCGGGTATTTGGATGTAGACTTATAATTTTGTGAATCCAATTTTTTGCACCAGTTGAAATCAGATTGGGGTCAAGGATTTGTATTGTATTGTTTATTAATGTTATTTGTTATCATGTATTGTCGTTATGTTTTAATAAAGTTTTATAAGTTTTTTGTGGTGGATCTTTTTAATTTTTTATCGATTTCGTTTTACTATTGTGTCGTAGACAGTAATATTATAGTACTGGAATTCCAAAATCATAGTATGATAGAAAAAAGTTTGCCTGTACTGCATTAATTTGCTGACCCGGTATGATGCCATGGAACGGTAATTTTATTAGCGGGAGGTCATTTTCGTAATTTTCAGAGTAGGCTTGGTCCATTTTTTGGTCTTTTGAGGCATCGTAGTTGAAAAGTGGTTTGTTAATTAGTTTTTGATTTGTTTCTGTAATTCGGTATATTCTGGTGTTTAAATTTAAGTAACTTTCTGACTTCATTGTGGAGTTTTTGCATTCATTCATTCATTGAAAACTCAGTGGAGCTAAGTCGATTTTATTCGTATTACGCCATTATACAAAGCACACCTAATCGATCGCCCTTAAACTATGCCGAAGACTGTAGCTGAAGTCTGACCAAAAAATGCTGGACCCTGGGACAAATAGAGAAACATGTGATTTCATTACGAACAACGAATTGCAAACATCAAGAGTACAGCGAGTATTCACAAAAATGACACCGCCTGATTTGTCTCAGGGTGCAGCAATTTTTAGTCAAACTTTAATATGTCAGAGTGACATTTTCACAATCTAGGAAGACTCGTCCCCATAGGCCCATACATGTACACGGGGTGTCGGTCTGGGGGGGGGGGCTTGTCCCGGATTTTTTGAAATTTTAGGGGGGCTTTGCCTAGATTTTTCTGGGGCTTGAATTGAAAAAAGCGCAAAAATTTCCGATGTTGGCCTAAAAATCAGGTTTTTTGCAAAATTTTGTTGTTTTAGCAAGTTTTAGATTGATGGTATTTTTTGAAACAATTTGCAGCGAGCTGGTCCAATTTTTTAATTTTCGGGCACGTTTTTTCAGCACTAAGCAGGGGGGCTTGTCCCAATGGGTCAAATCTGAGGGGGGGCTTCTCCCAGTGGGTCAAATCTGAGGGGGGGCTTGTCCCAATGGGTCAAATCTGAGGGGGGCTTGTCCCAATGGGTCAAATCTGAGGGGGGGGCTTGTCCCAATGGGTCAAATCTGAGGAGGGGTTGTCTCAATGGGTCAAATCTGAGGGGGGGGCTTGTCCCAGTGGGTCAAATCTGAGGGGGGGGGCTTGTCCCAATGGGTCAAATCTGAGGGGGGCTTGTCCCAATGGGTCAAATCTGAGGGGGGGCTTGTCCCAAATACTCCCAATGGGTCAAATCTGAGGGGGGGCTTGTCCCAATGGGTCAAATCTGAGGGGCGGGGGGCTTGTCCCGAAATCTCGAATTTGGGGGGGCTTGCCTCCCCCCCAGACCCGCCATATACATCCGTGCTCGTCCCCATTTTTCCTCCAACGCTTAGCGACGTTGACAATTTGTGTCAAACATAATTTTTTGGCTTCGCGACTGACCACTGTTTTTTTTTCAGTTCACTCCCCAGCTGATGCTGATCAAGCGATCCGGGGGTTTGATCAGATCGCTGCGTGAGCGTCGAGACGGCGTCTATCCTTTTCTGCTCTCAGGCGTGTGGGTGTTCGGTGGCCTGCTGGGCTACGGCATCTATTTATTCCCCTTCGAACCACGTATAAGACATTGGCTGTATTTGGAGGTATATAATATCTGACCGAAAAATGCTGGACCCTGAGACAAAACATTGAAACAAATGTGATGTTATTACGAAAAGAACTAATTGCAGGCATCAAGAGTACAGCCAGTAATAGCAAAAATCACGCCACCTGATTTGTCTCAAGCGTCCGCGATTTCTGGTTAGATTTTAGCATTTATCTAATAATTTACAAATGCTAAATAGGCTGCTAGTTCTTAATTTTTTTAGCTCCATTCATACTTGTAGACGTTCAGGCGACAAAAATTTACGGAACGGAATAATCACAGCGCTTTCCTGCGTTTCACAGTCCGTAGTGTTTTAATGATAATGACTGGTATTTGTATAGAAATTGAGGCACTAAACGATATCTAAATTCGTCATTCATATTTCAGCACCCCACTGCGTTGAAAGTTGGCTATTGGCTTTTCGATGATGCTGAAGGGTCCTTGAAGTCTACCGATGTTGCACAATTCGCAGATCTAGACAATTGATCTGTGTATCCTGATTTTTGTCACTTGCGGCTGAGCGAAAGTCTAGTTGCGATCTAAACAACGTTCCACGTGACGTGACTTCGTGACCTCTCGATTCCATATAATTCAAACTAGTTAGAACTATCGTGATAGTGATATATCTTGTGACGGGACGAATACTTTATTGATCCCTTTCCTAATATTGATCCATTTACTCGTCAGTAACGAATGAAGTGCCTTTAGCACTGTTCACCAAGTAGCACTTGACATCTGCAGCTCCTGTGGCCATTAGCCTGGTGACCTTTGACCCCTGCTTACCCAGTAACACGTGACATCTGCAGCACCTGTGGCCATTAGCCTGGTGATCTTTAACCCCTGATCACATAGTAACACGTGACCTTTGACCTCTGATCACCCTGTAACACGTGACCTTTGACCCCTGACCACCCTCAACCACGTGCCCTCTCCATCGCCTGCTCTGTTGACCTTTGACCCCTCGTGACCCCGTGATGGTGACCAATAGCCAGCTGAAGCAGTACGCGACCCTGACGGTGGCGGTGCTGGCCGTGCCCGTGCTGGAGGTGGTTCGTCGGCTGCAGGCTCGCCGTAGTGCCCACGTGCCCATGCTGCAGGAGAATGTGGACTTGTACGACCGGGGCCGCCAGAGGAAGATGGAGGACCAGCAGGCCATACGGGCGCAGGTGGAACAGGGCCGGAGGGAGGGCAAGGCTTAGGGCCGATCAGTCATACTTGGCCTGGCCTTGAGGACACAGGGACAAGGACAAATTTGGGTTATCTGCTATCTGTGAAGAATGGAAGTGTTTCGGCTTATCTATTCATGCGAAAAGCTTAAGGACAAAATGATCGGGCAAGGACAAGGACGAGTGTAAACTGGGCTTTGGGGCCGGTTCATATTTGTCCTTGTCCCTGTCCCTATCGTTTTGTCCCTAAGCGATTTGAAAATAACTGTACCGCTAAATAAGGCCATTTTTTGCATGAAGATAGTTGAGGTCATTACCATACCGTATACAAATAATAAGTTCAAACATATTTGTCATTTTTTTACAGCAGCTGACCGAAATTTGTCCTTGAATCTGTCCCTGTGTCTTTAAGAACAAGTATGAACTAAGCTTCAGGGGCAATGATTCATGGGATGGATTAAACGGATTAGGATTGAAATTATTTTTTATTTCGCAGTACTGTGGGAATCAAAAGCCAATAAGATCTGTAGCAGCACGCTTAACGGCAAAAACGATTAATCTGTTTAATCTATTTTTCGGAATTAACCCCGAGACTAAGCCATGTATTCTAATTTTGGTTTTGGATACCTTTCCGTCCCAGCATCTGTCTGATGTGAATGACGACGCACGGTGATTTATATGATGAATTCGTAACGAATCACCTGATTTTGCACATACAATTGTTACAATTGTAAGACTGGTAAAGTTGAGCAACAGGCCGCAGTGTGACTGTTTGGCTCTAGTCCATCCATACTTGTTGTGTGCGTAAACGTTGTGTATTGTTTGTTAGGCTTACGAACACACGTCATATGATGTAGCTTATTTTAAGTATGCTTAGTTTTTATTTAAATCAAATACAGTTAGTTATGAAGTTTCGAAAGCTTTATTTTGTTTGCCTTATGTATAAGTTAAAACCTGTTGATAAAACTCTAGTTGAAAGTTACAAATTCTGCAAAAGTGGCATGAACTGTTTGCGAAGAATTTGTTTTGACCAACCCAATGTGTTTCATGCAAGGAACCTTTTTCACCTACATAGAGTATATTGTCTGTAGAAACAGTTTTTAAAGTAGTTTATATATAGTTTTCTGAACTGTGGTAACTGCGTTTTTGTAACCGTTACGTGAATTATGCGATTGCTCAGTAAAAGGTTTTTTGTCACAATTGTGTTGTTGGTTGACGAATTTTTGATCACTGAATCGCTATGTTTTTTTTAAGAAATTCAGATGGTGAAACGGATATTCATTTGTAATTGCCGCCGCGTATCTGTATTTGAAAGGAAACTATTAAAATCGCCATTGGGCCACAACGGGTTGCCGACCAGTGAGATACCCTCTAGACAGAACTATTCCAGGACATAAGAAAGGAACTATGTTCTAGGGTTGTTTTGCTGTGGAAACTGCATCAAATCAAAACTAGTTTTGATGCAGTTTTGATTTTTGATGCATCAAATCAATCTATTTTCAAAATCTCTAAATCAAATCAATCGATTTTCAAAAGGTCCAAATCGAATCAACTGATTTTCAAGAAGCCCACATCAAATCAATTGATTTTTAAGAAGCCCACATCAAATGAATTAATTTTTGAGAAGCTCACATCAAATCAATTGATTTTTAAGAGGACCAAATCAAATCAATTGGTTTTCAAGAAGCTCAGATCAAATCAAAGCAATTGAAAATGGGTCGCATCAAAACAACCCTACTATGTTGTAGTAGAGGACCTTCTATCCTGTTGAAGCACAAGACCCTCTATTCTATGCCGAGGACCCCCGGATTCGTGATCAGGCTTCGGATTCGCTCAGACTACCTGTAGGGACATCAAAATCTCATTTTCGCAAATCGAACACTAGAGATACCTATATGTTCATACTCCATAGTACAGTCTTAGGAGCGATTCATACTTACAGCCGTTGAGCTGTATGTCCGTTCAGCCGGCAAAATTACGAAATAATCACACCACAAGATGATAATATTATGCAATATTAGTAGCGTGATTACATTATATTTCCTAGTTTCGGCTGAACGGACATATTATGGCCATAAGTATGTATCTACCTTTACCCCCTTTTAGAAGGTTGGGTGGATTTCACAAAGGTGGTTTTACTAAACCATTGGTTTTACGTCCGTTTTGCATGATTTGCACTTTATTACGAACTATCACCGGATTCGTTACGAATTTCCTAGATTTTCTTAAACCATGGTTTTAGCCAAGTTGAAGTTTCAGCAAAAGAGACCTACTATACTGCAGCAGGTATGAAATTTCAACTGAGCTAAAACCATGGTTTAAGAAAATCCTACGAAATTCGTAAGTCGTAACGAATCAGGCGATATTTCATAATGAAATTATGTGCAAAACAAAAACCATGGTTAAGTAAAACCACCTTTGTGAAATCCACCCTTCGTGTCTATTGCAGCCTGAGCAGTCCCATATGGTCAGCTAACCCTGGGTGATGGGCACAGTAGGTCCCCAGCAGAAACTGTTCAAGGCCACGGCTCCCATCAAGGGCAGTTTCCCCCTGGACCACGGCGGGCAGTGTCGACGCCAGATGCTGCAGTATCTGATCTGTGTGGAGAAGAGTGGCAAGGAAAACAGTGTGTGTCGCCCCCTGGCCATGGACTATTTTCAGTGCCGCATGCAGCATAGGCTAATGGACCCTGATGACTGGAATAGACTCGGATATGGGGATTTGGAAAAGGGGGGTGGGACTGGGAGAGAGAAATAGGGGATATGGGATGTTGGGATCGTTCAGCTAGCAACTGATATGATGACACTGATTTTGACTGTTATATTCTGTTATATTACGTTCATATTATCAAGAGTACATAATTGGGCTATATATTATGTACTCTTACTAATGTTTTCTTAATTATACTCTCCTATTATGCACTCTTGATATTATATATGAGAGGTGAGGAAAGCGGCGGATTAAACACATCGATTATCTGTGGGTAAGGATATTGAAAATTTGGGTGAAAATGCCATTTAAAGTTTTGAATGGAAATTGAAAATTTAGAGTATTTCTGGTCCATCAAAGGGGGACATGATGGAAATTTTGCTGGAGAGGACCCCCTAATTTTAGACCACGTTGCTTCTTGCTTGTACATATGCATAATTGTGTGCTGTGTATGTAGTATTTGTTCTTTGGAGTAGATTAAAGGGGCAGGGTTCGAAAAAGGTGTTTAGCTTTAGGATCAGTCTAAAACATGTTTCTCTAATAGAATAAATCATTATATTGTGTAAGTAATGTAATTAAATTAATGTAACTAATGTAATAAACTTAGGTATATGTGCTCTCGCTTTTGTAAGGTCAATTCCTACAATGGATTGAACGAATTATATTTAAAATGTGATTTGACAATAACTAATGCCCTTAACTATGAAACCAAATCTAGTTTGGTTAATGAAGTACTTTTGGCACCGACCTCTATGTCGGAAAGTTTTACAAACCTACCGTAACTTTGAGATATGCTATTAACAAATCAATTTTTATTCGAATCCGTTCAGATACATTTTAGAAAATGTAATTCATATGACTTGTTCCACATCTAAACAGCGTTTATGATTCACAGTCGTGAACTGTATAATCTATGTTGTTTTGACTGTCATTGTTGTGTTATGTATTGCAATAAAATCCAAACACACATAAATGCTTAAAAAGTGTCGTTTAATGTAGATATACATTCAAGAAACAGACAATGCATTTTGTTGTGCATTTTTGCCCGGTTCATAGTCTTGTCTAATTGTTCTAATTTTTGGTCGTTTGCAAAATGCAAATTTACTGAGTAATAGCAGATTCTAAAAGAATTATGTAGTCTAAAATCAGAAGCAAGACAAGTAAAGTGAACAACGGACAAGTGTTTGAACAGGGCTCTAGGCTCAATTCACACTTTCATACAATCATACGTCCGTTTAGCCGGCAAAATATGTGTCGTGATTACTTCGTAATTTCGTGGACTGAACGGACATCCGACTGTAAAGCCCGGCTCATACTTGTCCTTAAGGACTGTCCTTGTCCCTAAGAAATGTCCTTGTCCCTATGAGGGTTTGATTCATGCTTTTCTGCTGTCCTTTTCCTTTTCCCTGTCCGTAAGCTGCTTTTGAGTCATACTTGTCCCTAAGCAGCTTAGGGACTGTCCTTAAGCAGCCATAAGGACTGTCCGTATGTCCCTAAGCAATGTTGAGCAATGTTCTACTTTTTCCCTCTCCCTAAGCAAGTCAGCCAATCAAAATACGGCTGTTACTAGATGTGACACCAAGAACAGTCATGGCCTACTAGTGAAAGAATGACGTGGGATTGTGTTGCGTTATTAATTCTATCGTATTTTTTCGTTATTTAACACATTTTTGCTTGAAAAATATTTAGTTTTCAATTTTTGTATCAACCTGAAATATACAAGAAGTTCATAAAGATGTTGTAGCGTTCAAATTTCCATGTCCTGAAAGTCTGGTTATGGTTTTTGCTTTTCAACGTATGATCAGAGTTCGAATCCCATATTCGAAATTTTGAATTTTCTTTTTTCAGCCTATAAATGGGGTTAATAACTTTTTCAAGGTACTTTAAACTGAATTGCAGTTGATCCAATGACGTTTGAGCATTAGTTCAGATGAGAAAGACTTTATTTGTCCTCAAAGAGTATGAATCAATCACTTCTAAGGACAGGGACAAGGACATTCCCTATGGACCTTAGAGACTTTTCTTAGTAAGGACAGGGAAAAAGCATAAGGACACAGGGACAAGGACACCTAGGGACAGGGACAAGGACACCGCTTAGGGACAGGGACAAGACTTAAGGACGAGTATGAACTATGAACCAGGCTTAAGGATGAATCGACTCATATATTCTCCAGCACAATTATGTGCTCTAGTCCGCAGCGGCCATACAGCAAGCACAGCACGCAGCACAACAGGCCGTGAAAGCCAGACAGCTCAGGCAGTCGTCGTCGCCGTGGTGGTGACGGTCGTGGTGGTCGTGACAGTGCCCTTGATCTGACACTCTGAAATCAGGGGTAGATAATGAGCATAAGCAAGAGTAGGAAGAGTATGACTCTTCCTATCATGCCTTCGGGCGTGCGTCAAATTACCCCACTCATTTCAAGACACTGAGAAAGACCTTGCGCTCCCAGGGGTGGACTCGGGTCGGAATTTTCGACCCGCGACCCAACCCACGGCTTGGCACCAGTGGCCCAGTGGGTAACCAGCGACCCAACCCGCGCTGCAAAACCTTGACTCGCGACCCACTTTGACCCACCACAAGTGGCGGATCCAGGATGAAATTTCGGGACGGAATTAAAACCACGGGGGGAACGTCACGTTGTCACGGTGTAAATTTTCCCCCGGTGTAAAGTTCCCCCCGGAAAAATTACCCCGGGGTAAATTTTCCTCCCGGAAAATATGCACCGGGGCAGACTTTCCGGGGGGAAAATTCACACCAACTTGACTGTTTTGAACTTTTTTAAATTTTTTTTCAAAACTGGCGATTTTGGCGATAAATTTATTTTTGTGTATTTTTATTTAATATTTTAAATTTGATCCGGGTTAGATTTTACGGGTGGAAAATTCACACCAATTATATAATTTGACTGTTTTAAACCTAATTTTTTCAAAACTGGAGATTTTGACGACTTTCGTTCAGCGCAGCGGCTATAGCCACAGCGATAGCGGCGACGGATTGCTGTTTATACCATATCGACAGGGCTACCGCGACAATGGCGAATTTGGCTATTATAGCCAAGTCGCCTGGAATCGGCACGTGTCGCTGCACTGCGGGGAATTTTTGGCGATTTTAAGGGTCGATTCATACTTTTGTACGTACATTGGGACAAATGGATGAAAATTGAAAGGACGTCCACATGGATAACTGAATGTCAAAACCGCTGTTCGATTCATACTTTTGGCCGTTCAGTCGTATGCCCGTATTCGTACTTCAATTCATCCGTAGTAAACGGCACAGTTTCATTTGTCTTATGTCCGGCAAAGTAAATTCAGCTGAACCCTGCCAAAATTTTAAGGCATACGGACAAACAACAAAGTATGTATTGCACCTTTGTCCGTATGCCCGTACTTCCGTATGTACAATGTTTATTGTTTTGTTGTTGTTGTTTAATGTTTTATTTTAATGTTTTAATCAAAAGTGAAATCATTGAAACAAATCAGTTCTAGCCGCTGGTAGATTCGTTCGTTATCCGTTGCGCAGTTCAATTTGGAAGCGCATGCATTCGAGTCTGAAGGGACTTAACAGACGTTATATTGTTTTGTTATATTGCATTGAAAAAACAAAATAGTTCAAATAAATTTGAAATTTTTACCGCAATCAATATGCACATAAAAAAGATTGATTCCAAGCAAGTTTTGTTCATTTATGATCAAAATAGTCGTGAAAATAATTACTCGCCAAAGTCACTCACTCACTACCCTAAATGCTACCTTGTGTAAAAATGTGATGACCAAAAACCTTGATTAAACCCTTTTTTGCCCTTATTATAAATGCATTAGTTTAGCACCCCGCAGATTTTTGTTGCCAACTATGACAATAGTAGTTTCTTAGCAGAAAATTTTTTGCTAAGTCGTTCAGTCAATATTTCACTCATTCAAATCGATCTAGTATGATAAGAGGTGCAGATTATTATTATCAAAACTAGGTAGCCTGGGGTAGTACTAGAATTTTCAAAAGGGGGTCAAACCTCGAAACTTTTTTCCTCAGCAGTCATCATACATGTATACATGTTGCAGCTTGCGGATGTCGAGGGGCGCGGCCCCCGAAGCAAAAATTTGTTGCACTTTTTGAAAATGTGGTTCACATCGCAAAAAGTGATTTCGTTCAATTCACTAACAAAAACCCATTAGTTAGGTTGCTCGATAGCGGCAACTTCCAGAAGTTCAAACCCCATGTCTATATTCTACCCATGTTTTTTCATGACGTATCTAAAAAAGTGATAAAAGTATGAGTGTCCATTTCTGCATAGACCAATTTCCACATTTGCATTACTTCAGGGGCGTAGCCAGGATTTTGAAAAGGGGGGGAGGTCGCACCTTGTCCACTTCTTTTGCTCACTAAGTGATAGCATTTTTGAAATTAAAGTGAAGTTTTTAGCGATTTTAGTACTTACACACGCATTGTAAACGCTAGATACTAAATCCCAAAGTTGCAGAGGTCTGAGGGCGGTAGCCTCCAGAAAAAAATGGCGATTTGCCAATTTTTAGACCGGATTTGGTCAACTGGAGACGTATCAGAAAATTTTTCCGACAGAAAAATTAAAACAAAAGATGGTAACGTCACATGAGACAGTGTGTTACACAAGTAACGGTAGCATAAGTGTGTTACACAAGTAACGGTAGCATAATGTACTCGTGTATACATGCATATTGCATAGGCTTTGACGAAAGATATTAACAAAGAATAGAAATCCACAGAGTCGCAGGGTTAGGCGGCAGCCCCAAGAAGAAATTGGGGGAATTTTTTGATTTTAAGGCCAAATTTGGTCAACTGGAGACGTAATCAAATAAATTTTCCGACAGGTAAATTTAAAACAAAATGTGGGAACTTCATATCAGACAGTATATTACACAAGTAAATACAGCATAATGTACTCTAGTAGACATGCATATAAAGGCTTTCATGAAAGTTAATAACAAGGAATAGTAAGCCACAGAGTTTGCAGGGGCCTGGGGGCGGCAGCCCCCAGAAAAAAAATTCAGAATTTTTTGATTTTTAGACCAAATTTTGTCAATTGGAGACGTATCAGAAATTTTTTTGGCCGGGCTATAAAACCAAGGGGGGACCCTCGTCGACAATTTCTTCAGGTTCCGGTTTTCGCGGGTTGGAAAAAATTTTTTTCGACCCGCGCAGCCTGAAGTGGGTACCTGCGGGTCGACCCACGGCTCAAATTTTCCGACCCAACCCAACCCGCGGGTACCCATGACCCGCGTCCACCCCTGGTCAAGCATAAACGTATTCGCAATTTTGCCATCTAAACTGACATATAGGACCTTAAAAAACGGTCAGAATATAGTTTAAATTTTTTGCTGCTTGAGTAGCACAAAAACACGACAAATTCAAAAATTAAGTCGGTACAGTCAAAAATCGTAAATCCCCGCGGGGCAAGACCTCTGCCCCGCCCCGCCCCGCCCCGCGGGGCACCCTGCCCCGTGTCCAACTCTGGCGCTACCCCCCCCCCGCCCCCCCCTCCCCTCAGTTCAGTACTCCGTCTTCAGTTGAGGGGGGTAACCCCCCACCCTCAGTTCAGCACATCGACGAAAGTCCTTGTCAGCGTCTGGGGGTACCCCCCTCAGTTGAGTTCGGGGTCTTCAGTTGAGGGAGGGTACCCCCATCGAAACTGTACATAAACGGGCTATTTTGCGCTCCGTATTGGACGCACGCCTGAACTCCCGAAGGCATAATGGGAGATGGGAAGAGTGTCTGTGTCATACTCTTCTTATTATGCACTCTTGGCATAAGTTTTAAAAAAGTCTGGTCCGAAATCGCTGTTTTGATTAGGAAGAGAACGAATTGAAAGCATCAAGAGTACAGCCAGGGCCTGTTGCTCAACTTTACAATTGTAACAATTGTAAGTGAAAAATCTGGTGATTCGTTACGAATTCAGTATAATATAAATTCATTACGAATCGCCTGATTTTGCACTTACAATTGTTACAATTGTGAGATTTGTAAAGTTGAGCAACAGGCCCCAGGCTGCCAGTACCTAGTCACGAAAATCACGCCACCGGTTTTGTCTCAGGGTTGCGCAATTTCGGGTTAGACTTTAGTCGTGTTTTTTTAAAACTGTTTAGGTACAACGTGACACTGACAACTACTGTTATTTAGCTAGAATTCTAATTAATAGGTAAATTATTTAACTAGCCAAAATTTACTAGTTAATAGCTAATAGCTAATAGTTAAATTCGTCTAGTTAAAATTCTTGTTAAGTTAAAAGATTCAATTATTTTAACTAGGAATTAAACTAGCCATTTTAACTAGAATTTAACTAGCTGGCAAATTCAGCTGTGTCTGTGTGCGTGTGTGCTTTTAGTATCGTGTTTATCGCTGCCACGTCGATACTTTTAGTGCAAATATTATTATGGGCGCGTTGGCTGCAATTCACCGTCACTACGACGGTTGTTTTTCCTCTTGCGACTAGAATTAGCGATCGGGTCGGGTTGAGATTTGTCAACCCGCAGGTTGAACGGGTCAGTCAGGTTTTGGGTCAAAACTTGGAAGTATAAATTGTCAAACTAATGGACTAATGACTCATCGACTGAACATTCGCTGAGCCTATCACAAACAAATCACGAAAAGCTGATAACAAAAATTTAACAAGCTAACAAGAAAATTTTGTGTTTGTGAGTTTTTATAGCAGCTTGACGAGAAGTCGGTTTGGGTCGGGTCGGGTTGGAATCTATCTCGGATCAAAAAACTTCAACCGTTGCAAACTTTAGCTGCATAGTTAGAAACATTTTCATGCCCGGTCATGCCCGTTATACCTACTTAAGAAGGGTCTGGTGCTTACTTCTTTGTCTCTCACAAGATAGTTTTTATGAATACTTGTTGATCGCTGCGGTTTCTCTCTCATTTCGAATTTTCAGAGATTAAGATTCTGACTAAACGGGTTACCGACCATGGATGTATATGGGTGGATGGGGGTAGAGGGGCACCCCCGTCGGACATCGGCCACCTTCCTGGTGTCCCAAAAAAATTAGTATAAAATCTAATAGCTGCTATACATGAGTTTCCTAATGCGACAATAGAGTGCCAAAACTTGAGCTTAAACTAAAAAAATTGAAACATTTTTCCGACTCTTGCCGTGAAAAACCAAAACCAGGAACCACCCCCCTCTCCTGCCGGGGGCCAGGTAGCCTCAACCTCGCCGATCACCCCTATCAAAACATTTCAGGAAGGGGAACCCCCTCAAATTAGGAATCAGGAATGTGCCTAGATTAGACAAGAGGTATCACTTCCCTGTACATGAAGTGGGCTATTTCGGCCGGAGCATCGTTCAGGCTGATTAGCTAGAATAAGGCAAAATGTCATACTGTAAGGCTTTACCGGGAGAACCCCCCTTACCTCCCTTCACTTTCGCACAAACAGACAAAGCACTTTTCGCCCGGTTTTAATGTATACTTTTTAGGATAATTGACATTGGGACGTGCGGACTTACGGCTGTATGAGCATACGGACAAAGGTGCAATTCAAACTTTTGAGCCGTAGGTCCGTTTGTCAGTTCCAAATGCCTGTAGAAAGTTTCGGCAGTGTAGAACAGAATTCAACTTTGCCGGACTTACGCACAACGTGAAATTGTACCGTTTAGTACGGATGAACGGAGAAAACCATGAATTGAACAGCCGTTCTGCCGTCTGTCCGTTTGTCCAAATGTCCGTTCAGAAGTTATGATATCATATACTTAGTTTAAATTTAGTATCACATATTAAAACTAGTTGTGGCAGACAATTTGCGAAGGGAAAATCGGGGCAACTCTATATTTTGGTTGTAATTATAATATGCTGAATCAACACTACCGTTAATTCACATAGGCGAGGCAAAGGGCAAAGGGAATGTCTACGCCCAGCCTCTGACACGGGCACCCCCTTCTCACCCCTCCACCTTCCTTCTGACTTCTGAGGGCCGAAAGTGTAGCAAAAATCGGTTCACAATTGAAAAATTTCCGGCTGCGGTTAACAAGTTAGTTGAAAGGCAAAAATTGTGGGTGTCACTGGAAAAAACAAACCGAACACAATTACTGACAACTTCCCTCTCCACCGTATTACAAACACCCCCTCCGTGCTCCGTGCATTTCTGACCACGGCAGTTTTAATCCAGTCAAAATTGTAGATATCATGCGTACTTTGCGCCATAGAAATGATACAAGTACCTAATTCAAGTAATACTTCACAATAACACTGTTTTGAGAAGCTAGTTAAATGCCTAGTTTTATTCAGTTTAAGCGTTAGTTAATAGTTTAAAAAAATAAAATGGCTAGTTAAATGTTAAAATAAATACTTGACTAGTTAATAGTTAATAGTTAAGTTAAAATAAATAGGCTGGTAGTTAATAGCGAATAGTTAAGTTAAATAAACAAGTAGGCCCCAAAAGGGGCAATGTTCCTTCCCCGGTGTCTACCTTTCAAGTTTAATTGAATTGTATCTATCTATTCCCCTACTGTTCGCTACACTGCATAACTTAGGTACTTACCCCTACTACATAGCTTATTCTAAAGTGCACTGCGTATCCAAAACTATCACCTAGCTTATTCTTAACTATTTTAACTACGTATGTACGTACATTTACAAAAAAGTGCTGCAGGATGTTAAGCATCCCGCCGCAGCGAGCCATTCGGCCAAAATTACGCTTTGATCTGAGCTGAGCATATCAGCTCCAAGAAGCGATAAACAGTGTTATCCAGGGTCTCTTATATACTGCTGGTGAAACATTACGGTGCCGAGGCTGAGAAAGTTACACTACAACACTCTACATCGATTACTGATTTTCATGGATATACGCAAACAAAAATCAGCAGGCAACTCCCAAGCTGAAAACACACACAAAACATACAGGCTATGCAGCCTGCTCAGCAGCGTTTAACGCTGCGAACAGTTAGTTTCAAAACAATAGTTCCTTCTCTAGAAGGAACAAAAATGGCTAGCTAAATAACACTACTGACAACCCAATAACCCGTCGTTGAAGTGGGTGTATTCCAGTTGAGTGAGATTGATATATTTTTCACTGATCCGCAGATTTCTATGAATGCGCGAAAAATCGCGGGCAAATCTGTAGCTGTTTTTTAGTACTGGCTGACAGACAATACGGCCATGTCTGAGCTAAGTTTGAGCCAGCTTACATGACATGAGTAGCCGGCTGGGGCTGACAAGTGACGGGGGGCCCGTACTGAGGCTGGGCGGGGTAGCCGTAGCCTGGTTGTGGGGGGTAGTAGCCGGGCTGCTGGGGAGGGGGGTACGCCTGCTGGGGGTATGGCTGCTGGTATCCGCCACCACCGTATGGAGGGGGCGGTGGGGCAGAGGCCTAAATTAAAACAGTTAGGTAATATCTTAAATTTTTAAGGTGGCGCTTCTAGAATCTGTTTCTTGGCAAATTTTTCTTCTTGGGCAAAATAGACCTATAGTTCTTAAAGAAAAGTTGTTCAGAAGGTGCTCAGGAGTCGATTTATGTGTATGACTCAGATTGGAAAAAATGCTAAATATGAGATTTTTTTTAATTTTACCGGCTGAACGCCTGGGTCAAACGACGTTCTGGTACCAGTTTTACAATTAAGTTTTAAGTGGCAAAAAAGCAGGTAATTCGTTACGAACTTGTTACAAAAAATGACTCACTAGATGTTGACTTCATGTGAGCTTTATGTGAGTATGCATTAAGCGTATGTAACAGTTTTAAAAAACGTTTGTTTAAAAATCATATCTCATCAAAATTTGTAAGTGTGCATTTTCGTTGTCTTCAGGTATGATAGATATGCTATGAGGGGCAAAATACATAGGTATGTAGCATTAATGATATTCAATTCGAAATTCCAAATTATGGGTGGATTGGAACAAGAAAGAAATAGCGTCTCACGGATTTTGTAAGAAAAGTTCGGCAGTCTAGTACCGTTATTTTAATAGTGCTCTGGAATTTTAATATTAATATTAATATAAGTAGGAGCCCCCAAAAATTTTTAATATAAATATTAATATAAATAGAACTGTGATTTTATTTTAATTTTAATATTAATATAAATAGCCAGTCGATTTTTTTTAATATTAATATTAATATAAATAGCTTCTTTGATTTTATTTTTAATATTAATATAAATAGGAGCTTAAAATATTTTCAAAAATTATTAATTAAATAAATTAACTAGCTAAGCTAAGCAAAGCTAAGCTTAAATTATTAATTATTAAAATAACAGTAAAGTCTAGTCTACCCTAATTAAACTATTTTCGCCTACCGTTCCGTATCCGGGTGGGTTGTAAGCCATTGCCTACCAAAATATGGAAGCGTAAAAATATGCAATGAATAATATACAGCAAAATAAAAACCAGTTTGGGCAATGTGTAAAGTTTACTAGCGCTAGTGTTATCGCTTTATGATAAGCACACACAAAGCATTCCCATTATACCACTGTAGTCATGAATGTGCTTACGTCAGCATGACAAATCCCACCAAAACCTTTGCTATGACACTACTGACAGAACTGATTTGAAAGCTAACGCCCGGTTCATACTTATCCTTAACAAGCACGTTTTGAGAGTAGAGTTGAATTAGTTTTGGATAAATTTAGTTGCGACTTGCTTGCAATGCTGAGGATATTCTTCGAATATAAAACGCAGCGCCAAGATTTCTAAATGCCAAGATTTGCAACTAGACAGGACCACTTTTAGTTTCAGTATCAATTTTTAGCCAGCAATTTCAGTACTAATGGTTAACAAGCTCTTCTGCTGAGTGAGAAGTAGTTACTTTGTGAGTACTGAGTGTCAATATTCCGGAGGAAATATAAAACGCGGCCATTATTTGTGGATAAACTGATTTTTAAATCCCGCTTTTTGTACACATGTACTGCTGATTTGCTCCAAAGCTTTACTTGATTACGAATGAACTGTAACTACTTATCAAAATTAGCAAACTCGTCTACTGAGTACTGAGTGAAAAATTACTATTTCATGACGATGGAGTGTCAATTTTTCACAGGAAAAATTGAGCGCCTGCCCTATTTTTTAACAAATTTTATTTTACCGTCGTTAAGAGATTTACAGCTGAGTTGTGAGTAAAACTAGTTTAGTAATTTATTTTACAATTAAACTTCAATACTGGTAAGAGTTTGATTATGGAAAAAAACAAAAAACGTGCTCGTCCGGGGATCGAACCCGTGATCTATGGCACCCTGAGCGAGAATAAATCCACTAGACTAACGAGCCGCACTCTGTTGGTAGTTAGAAATTAGGCATGACATGATCTAATATTAGTTACTTTACAAAATGATCAGCCTATTAACTGCAGGTAAAACAATATTTCATTGTATTTTGCAATAATCATTATTATTACAGAGTAATAATAAAAAAATAGGTACAAAAGCTTTACGTAAGTCATTTTAAAGTTTTGCAATAACAAGACTTGGAATAAATAATTTTAAGCCCGGTTGGCTCAGATAGTAGATCGTCTTGTATCTACTGAGCATCTGATACAAATCAGAAGGTCGGTGGTTCGAATCACCCCGGGATCACTGTTTTGATTTCGCGAAGCTTTCTATCTTGCGAAATCGCACTTGCATAGTGAGAGCGACCTACCTACCTAACCAGTGAAATTTAACGTAGGAAAATCGACCTACCAGAAATTACATAGGATTTCGAAAATCTGAAGTAGGTATGGGTTATGGCACTGGTTGGCGTGCTATAAGTGATTTATACGCATGTTTCTGTGAATATAGTCTATACGCGGCGGCCTATGAATGTTGTGAGAATGTGAGAGATTGACACAACATAATTTTGCTACATCTTTCGCAAACGAACTAGCCTTCTTGACCTCATTTTTGTTCAAGCAGAAAACTGCTACAATTGGTACAGTTGTTTGGGTTTGGGAATCACTTTGGGACAAAACTTTCAGAAAGATAAGGACAAGTATGAATCGACCCTTACAGTTAACCGAGTTCATGTGTGCTTGTGTGGTACTGGTAGCGTGTATAGCGCAAATAGCGGAGGGGGGTTGGATGGGTGTTTTCACCCGGACATATGGACATCATAAGAGGGCAACTAGAGCTAATGGCGCTTAGGGGTGGGAAAAATTCTTGTCTGTGTTCACTTCCCCGCGACATCTATGTAGGATTGTCCATGTCCGTTTATCCGTTCGATGCCCGTATATATATATCCCCGTTCGATGCCTGTATATTACAATGTCTGTTAGTAGCATCAAGAGTACATAATAGTGTGTCAATCTATTTAGAAGAAGAGTGAGACAATCTCCTCTTTCTGCCTGTGTTATAGCGCAGGCAGATGCGCTCGTCGTTTGCACGCCACGCCACTCTTCTTTACGTAGTAAAACACTATTATGTACTCTTGGTAGCATGAATCGACCCGAAGTATTAATAAAGCCTAATTATGATACTAAACCAGGTTGGCATATCCCCTTATTTTGATGCAATAGTGAGCATGCGTTTCATCGCGGAACTGAATTGAATTGGGATGGTGGGAGTCTGACGATCCACCACCCGAAGTAGAGCGTATTTGGTCACAGCACGGGAAGGCTGTGCTTAACCGAAACTGAAGTCTGACAAAAAATAGATGCTTCACTTACTTTAGTGGCATGACCTCTGCGACTACTTGCAGTGCTCTTGATAGTCAATTCGTAACGAAATCACATGTTTTGTTTTCTATTTTTTGTCAGACTTCAGTGTCATTCCCTGATAAGTACGCACTATTGGTCCAACTTAATTTAAAGACAAAGTCATTATACACGCCAAGCTTTAATAATATTTCTTTACAATACAGTAAATATTTAAATACAGGCAAAGATTAATATTATTGACCAGACCAAACCTTACAACAGCAATCAATATCATAAAAAGTTTTTTGCACCTTTTCTTCTATTTTTTTATTTCGTCAACTGAGAGATGGATGGCTGTTGAGTATGAATTGCTCTTTCATTTTTTTACATATTTTTTACAAAATTTTTATATGATCGCCAGACGCCACTACAAGTTATATACTTCCAAAACACAGCCAAAGGGTTATATACAGTCATGTAATGTACAAATACTTAGCACAGGTAAAAATAATAAATACGAGCGCGCAAAGCTTAGGGTCTTTTTATATAGACTATAAAACTAAAGTCTGACAACAAATAGTTGCACCACTTACTTATTTTAGTGACATGACTTCTGCGACTACTTGCTATATACTCTTGATAGTCAAAATCTATTCTTTTCGTAACAAAATCACATGTTTCGTTGTCTCAAGTGGTGCAACTATTTTTTGTAAGACTTATCTTCGAGGTTCAGTTATTTATACTACAGTTGTATGTCCGTTCAGCCCGCAAAATTAAGAAATAATCACACCAAATGATAGTGGTGATTTTTCCGCAATTTCGCGAACCTAACGCACAAACGACTGTAACAATAAATCGAGCCTAATAAGTTGACATAGCCTATGCTGACGGAATCAACCCTTTTTTTTGAAAGGCAAATTTTATCAATTTTTTTACTGACAATATCCAATTCAAAGTTAACCCCGATCTCAACTTAATAAAGTAACTTTCATATCTGCATATCGTTTTCATTGCGGTACAAAATATACTGAAAAACACTACTTCAACAAAAACTGTGACCTTACGTGTACAAAATACCCAACATTCCAAATGCTAGACAAAGTAGACTTTTTATACAAATTTTTAGATACAGAAACTGTAAACGTCTGCGTATAAAGTTGACGTTTTAACGTCGAAAAAACGCATGGTAAAAAGTTTTACACAATATGCTTGAAAGATAGAATTAAAGCATCTTGACTCTTGAGTATATATTTTTTATACAAAAACACATTCCAAATCAAACTCAGAGCTTCAACAGCACATTGTGAAACAAAAATACATATTTATTGATAATATTAATAAGTCATACTTTAATAATTAGAAATAAATAATTAAAACCTTTTATAGTATTTTATACTATTATATACAGATAATTTTACTTTAATACTAAAATCTACCATTCAAATTAGACAATATCAGGTGAGTTAGTTGCACATTAGAACAGGCGGCGGATCAATTTCGCAATGGATTAAAAGACTTATAGATTAATTAGTATTCGAATTTTGCCATAATCAAGTTAGTAGCATTAGACGGCATTTTAAAGTTTCAGACTAAAGCCCGGTTCATACTTGTCCCTAAGGACATACGGACAGGAACAAAGACCAATTAGGTCAGCTGCTGTGAAAAATTAATATACGTTTGAACTTATTATTGGTAGGGAAGTGACCTCAACTGTCTTCATGTGAAAAATTTGCCTTATTTGGCTGTGCAGTATCTCTGAAATCGCTTAGGGACAAAACGATAAGGACAAGTACGAGTATGAACCGAGCTTAACTGCTTAGTGAGGCAAGTCCGTTTAATCCACTGCAGGACTAAGAGATTTATTCGAAAACGGATTTAACGGATTAAATTTATTGTTTGACTCTCAAACCAAAAACTGTCACTGGTAAGTTAAATCTTGCGCTTAGCCTGGGCTGCGTATAATCAAAAGTTGATAAATTTATGTTTACCAAACATTATTCAAATCAAATTAAATCTAGTCCGTTTAATCGTATAACCCACCCTATCCTAGATATTAACACCATGAGCTTTGGGACCCGGATTCACTCGAAAACTAAAGTCTGACAAAAAATAGTTGCACCACTTGAGAAAATGAAACATGTGATTTGGTTACGAAAAGAACAGATTTTGACTATCAAGAGTACAGCAGTCTGAAGTCATGCCACTAAAATAAGTAAGTGGCGCATCTATTTTTTGTCGGACTTTAGGACGAATTTTGCTGAGTTCTAATAAATGCCAACCGCTATAGGGTGGACTGCACCAAATTGGTTTATCTTAGAATTAGCTTAAACCGATTAACTCAGATTTTTAATCGGTTAGTCCGCTTGCACCAATAAAGATTAGCGCAGTTGACGTTTAAGATTTAGTTGAAAACTGGGACTGAGCTTTGTGCTGCCATTCAAACCAAAAAACTTTTTTCTTAACCAAAAAATTTCATATCACCTGGGGTCGTATTATAAAACTTACGCATGGCCAAACTTAGGCTATCCTTACACAGGCAAAGGTAAGATTAAAGTTAATTCTCTGGGCAAAAGTAAAAGTCAAGTTGAAAACACCGCTAACGTGAACCATCGAAGTTAAAAATTTGCAGGATACATTATCCATCGTTATTATCTGCAAAACAAGCACTTTTTTGACCCGAATGTTAAAAGTTACGTTAGGTAACACATTGCCTTTCGACTAAGAATACCGTTTTACCCCTACCTCCACTAGTGCGCAAGGATAGCCTAACTTTACCCACAAAATTTAGAGAATCCGGCCCCCAGTGTTCTATTATAATTGAAGACAATCAAACACCAACAGGCATTCCAAGTTCGGTGGGAGGGGGGAGTTTCATGCCATGCTTTCTTCGCTGTCGTCACTGGCACTGAGACTGGGCTCCTGGCTGGGTAGGTTGCGCCTAGAACAAACAATTATGGGTTAGTAGACCAGGGCTAGTGGAAAGTCAGTGCGGTTATCAAATTATGGCAAGGCATTCATTCCATTAGGGTCAATTTGTACTTACAGCCATATGAGTAAAGCCCGGTTCATACTTGTCCTTAAGGACACAGGGACAAGGACAAGGACAAATTTTGGTCAGCTACTGTGAATAACTGGCACAAGCGTTCTGGCTAATTTTTTGCATACGATCTGCAAGTGACCCCAACTTTATTCATGCCAAAAGTGGACACATTTAGCCAGACAGTTTACTTGGAATCGCTTAAGGACAAAACGATAGGGACAAGGACATGGAAGAGTATGAACCGGGCTTTAAGCCGGCGGACGGAGGAATCAGAAAGGACCCCCCCCCCCCGGCCCCGACCACCATAATCTAAGCTCCCAAAAATCTGATCAAAAAAGTGTGCAAAATGGTATTTTTTCGATAATTAATTGCTTAAAATTCAGGGTATTTTTAGTCAACCAAGGGGGAGGGATCCCCTAAATTTGGTCGGAAAAGCCATCCAAAACTTTGACCCCGTTACGCATTGTATACTGATTATAGCCGTTCATCCGCTCCTACTGGTTGATTTTTCAACTTTATTAACAACAAATCAAACGTTCGAATAAAGTGGTTTCTGTGACAGTTAGTTGAGCCCGGTCCGGGACTGTAAGTACAAATCGACACTAAAACCTATTGCGGCATAACGTTAGTTGAAGGATCAAATTTTAGATCTAGTTTTCAGGCACAAGTAGTAGCTTGTCAACTACGATCTCACAGTGTTGGTGAATACTTGATGTTAAATCAATATAAAACACTAAGATAGTATAACAATACACCATCAAATCAATAGCTATCGCACAACATTGTGAGCCTTGTCGATTTCCTAAGAATTAATAAGTGGCACATTAATAGGCATAATCATACAATATATTACATAACTTGCTGTTACCAGTTTACACAAAGAATTTGGGTACCGCTTCCGCCCCGCCTTCTCTCCCACCTTTGAGTCCACCTCTACCCACTACCCTGTTGATAAAGTAGTAATTTCACAGTTTTTAATAAATATGTTACAAAATAGACCTGTCTTGCCCGAACTATTAACATTGTGTAAGCATCCAATTAACCAATCAATAAATCAATAACATCCAACGTCACAATAATGGAGAAAAAATTCTCTAAACTCAGAATAGCACGCGACTGTACAATTTTCTTTACCTAATTTTTCATCTCCTTTTTCTCAGTCAAAAATTTCA
This sequence comes from Trissonchulus sp. WLG1_4, assembly GCA_030248245.1. NCBI lineage: Eukaryota > Metazoa > Nematoda > Enoplea > Enoplida > Ironidae > Trissonchulus > Trissonchulus sp. WLG1_4. The sequence continues at coordinate 35,391 of JASANF010007527.1, forward strand.
GCTTACAGTAAGGTCAAAATACACTTAAATGTCGTCTCAAAAAACACGTGGATATTGTATATAAATACTACACTGACAAAGCACACTTCATAAAGAGGAAGATTCTAGGGGGGGTGTCAATAAACACTACAGACCATAATATCAGGGTCCCCCTCGCCGATCTTGAATCCGCGGTTATGACTCATACAATAAAATGTACCGGGGTCATTTTAATTGTGTTTTGACTCGTTTTTTTAGGGGTCGGCTTGTCGGAAAAAATTTCGTAGATCTTCCCCTGATCGACCAAAAATACACTAAATATTGTTTTTACCCACTTTTATTCAGATTTTGGTGACCCTCGTACCCGGACCCTCGGTTTCGTGGAAAGGCCCACTCAGATCCCATCTCTGGCCCACCCAGATCCCATCTCTTACATCACATGTATGAAGAATATAACAACCAATTTGAGCACACCAATAATACAAACTATATTATTATTGCATTATATACAATATCATTCATGAAAAAAATAAGCTGACATCAAAAAAAGCCACATCGACGAGAAACGTGCCAGTACCATTTTTGGACATTGGTCAAAATGATGCCGGCCAGCCTTTTCAGTTCGGCATTGGGGCGGGGGTCCGCTCGCAAACACTCCAGCACCTGCGTGCCGCCCTCTCGGATCACGAACGGACAATACTTGTTTCCTGCAAAACAACAAATATCCCGTAGGCCCGGTGCATACAACACGTACACTTGGCCTTAGTCCCTTAGTCTGGGGCGGGCTTGTTCCGGATTTTTCGAAATTTTAGGGGCTTGTCCCGACGTTTCTTCGGGCGATTACACTAATAACAACGCAAAAATTTACAATTTTTGCCTAAAAATAGGTAACTTTTGGCAAACTTTAGATATTTTTAGCGATTTTCTAACTTTTTGGTCATTTTTGAAGCATTTTACAGCAGTCTGGGGCAAGTTTTGAGTTTTTTGGGGACTTTTTTTTCAGAAACAAATAAGCGGGGTGGTCCCGATGGGTCAAACCTGAGTGATGGCTTGTCGCGAATTCTCCAATCTGGGACGGGCTTGCCTATGTACATCTGTGGGACCCAGGGTTTTTTTGTGTAAAATAGGGTGTATTTACACATCGGCCGCCTAATTTACACAGCAAAAACTAAAAATACACACTGATTTACACAGCCCCATTTTTCCCCAAAAGCTGATGAAACGGCCTATTTTGGTTGTAAAAATTACAAAAATTCGCGAAGTGGCGATTCCTGCCTGTGACCTCTTTGTCCTAACAAAATTAAATCTAATTTTTGACCCCAAAACAAAAAATCTTCAGTTTCTGCTCCTAAACGGCTTATGATTGTTTTATTTTAGCATTCGTTTTTATACACTTGAAAGTTGACAGTGAAAAATCAGCCATGTTGAGCCTGTCTATGCGATTTCTTGTCCTACTTCAAACTACTGCAAAAATTTTACACCCGGATTTGAAAAAAATGAGTAGGATCTGGCTGGTACAACAACTCTCTATCTGTGTAAACCATGCATGCACACGGGGTCTCGGCCTGGGGGTTTCAGATTTTTCGAAATTTTAGGGGGGCTTGCGCTGGCTTGTCGGATACTTGAACTGTCAAAAACACAAAAATTTTCAATTATCTCATTTTTTATTTTCGTATGTAGTTCGAGTCTCAGTCGAAATATTACTTTTCACATGAAAAAAACGGCCAATTTTTACCTAAAAAATGCTAAAAAACACACTTTTAAAAATTTACAAACATACCCTTAATTTACACAGCAAATTTTTCATTTACACAACATTTACACAGAGCCGATTTTGAAAAAAAACCCTGGTGGGACCGCTTCATACAACTATTTCAATTTCCTGTGAACGCTCGCTATCTTTAACACAATATCTCTTCATTGATTGGCTCATTGTTGGTTCTGGAATTAAGGTATACTTTGTCATTACTTGATCATATTGCGAACTTACGAGATCAAGCGTTTTTTTTTACTAAAGCGGCCTTGTTACAAATAATGCCAAGTCTATATTTGTGAGGAAACCTAAGTTTCAGACAAGTTGGATCTGAATGTTTCTGAATTCCCAAATAAGCCAGACCCAACGCACCATCAACCGTAGTGAGATTGGCAAGAGCCCACAGCGACCAGTGTTGCGAGGCGGCACAGTGGTACAGCGGGACCAGCCGGAAGATGGGCTCGAAGGACCTGAAACATTAACACAACAGGTTTTGTTACCTTCACCATTTAGTTAGGTCTTAATACGAGGGGATTCTTCGGCCAAATTTTGGGAGCCCTCCCCCTTATTGGATCAAAACACCCTTAAATATTTACGAAAAAAGTACCATCATTTTTTTTTCTGATTTTCGGGACACCCCCTCCTAGAGCCCGGCCGTACCTGTAGTTGATGTATCTGCGGGAGTCCAGGTCCCACTTGTTGATGGCGTCGGTGATGGCCTGCATGACGGCCTGGCGGGGGGGCAGTGACGGACCCCAACCCTCCTCGCCGTCCCCGCAGATGTGCGCCAACACGCCCGCGCTGTTGTAGCTGATCTCGATCCCGTCCGTCATGTTGCTCAGCAGTCGCCTAAAACAATACCACCGCACGTGTACATGCACTGGCCGCTCCCCAGACTCGATAGGTGTAGAAGGGGGGGCTGGGTGATGGGGGAGGGGGCTGGGTGATGGGGCAGTGGGGGAGGCGGGGCTAGGTGGGGATGTAGCTGCGGACACCGAGAACAGAAATAAATTTATAGGGTTGAGTTTTTAAGCAACCGCCTCAAGGGCCGCGTAGGTACTATATTATTTAGATTTTGACAGTCCTACGTTAATCTGAATAGGTCGAATTTCTAGTGTTAATTAACACTAGAAGGTACCTCGCTGCTTTGCTCTGCACACATAGCAGCAGCTCAGTCCTCAATGTATGCAGAACAACAACAAACAAAAGGTGCGACTCCGGGCCGGAATCGAACCACCGACGTTCTGATTCAAAATCAGATGTTCAGTAAATGCGCGCAGCACTTACCAACTGAGCCAACCGGGTTAGCGTATCTCGTTGATTAAACAATGAGTTTCAGCAGCAATGAAACAGTCGTATAAAAGTACGAAAGCCTAACAAGTAGGAAAGCCTAACAATCTAGCAAAAGTAAAACAGCTTAAGATTGAAAAAGAATAAAGTTAGCTATATATTGTTGAAATAAAACCTATGTGGTACTAAAGCGTCATCTATACTGTTCATGATTTTCCTTTTCCGACAAACGCATGAAGAACTTTCAATAGTGAAAGTTAACATAATTTGACCAGAGGTCTCATAGTTATTGGTCAGCACCCTGGATTATTAATATATTGATCCGAGTTCGAATCTCGGTGAGACCAGTCTTTTTAAAACACTAACTTCAATACGTTTTTTACTTCAAGACGTGGTTACTGTTAACAATTTATCTCATAATTGGGAGTTAAATTATTTTATCCATTTATCCACAAAAAGTGGCCGCGTTAATATTTCATCTGAAATATTGACACTCCGACCTCGCAATATAACTCATTCTCACTCAGCAGTAGAGCTTGTATCTATTCAGTAACATTACAGTTAACATGCGCTTTTAAACTCATCGGATTGAATGTTCCAAAAATCAAAAATGACTTATATGTAAAAGTTAAATTTTACAAACTACACGAAACTTCAAAACTTACACGAAAACTTCAATGTAAGACTTGTGCATCAGCTCAGATCTCAATTCCTTCACCTCCGCAATATTGCCCTAAAAACAGTGCAAACAAACATCTATAATAATTTTCTTAAATGAATAACCAAAAAACAGGTTCATGATCTACAAAAAATCAGTAACAGCATTCTGCAATATGACCCGGTTCTCACTAGACTAGGCAAAAATAACACACAAAGAATTATGGGATGCCAAACTGATAATGAGACACTAAAGTCGAAATAAGCTAGTATAGATTGTCTACCACATGAGTACATACTAATGTATCACTTTAGAAAAAGAGTAGACACTCTGAAAGTATGCCTGAAAAGACAACTTTAAAGTTTGACATAAATTTTCAATAAACTACTTTTAAATTGCTAAATATACTACACAAAAACAGAAAAATATAAGTCAATAAACGAAATAATAACTACCATCAAACCCATCATATTTCGCATTAACTCCGTTTTTTCCGGAAATTTCTGTAACAAACAAAAAACTTAATTTTAAATTATATTTTTTAACACGAAAAAATTGACCTGTAAAACATGATGGGTTTAATGAATAAGTTAGCTAGCTAGCTAGGGATTATATAGGGCTAGCTAGGAGTTAGCAGCGCTAGGGGTATTGTGCGTAAGACCAAGCTTATTTCAGACTTCTGAATCAGACCACTTTTGTCTGAATAAGCCAGGTCTACAAAGCACGACCCCCTATTTTCGTATTGCTAAATTAAATCGTCCAATCCCGCAAACACTTACCACTAAACCCATCATGTTTCTAACAAGTCTTTTTTTATCGGCAAATTTCTAAACAAGTAGTGCAACTAGCATAAATCAAGCGTAACTATTTAGACCAACTTACAACATAATACAACATTGAATCAATGTACCATACATGTACTGTACACTACAATAACAAATTAAGTATATACTGCGATAAACTTCTTACGTAAACATTAGCGAGTTTAGACTTAATCATCAGACTACAAGGGTTAAAATCAAATCGTACCAGTAGCCTAGTCCCCAGCTTGAGTTCAGAGCTAGCTAAGGTACATTTTAATAACAATAATGTGTCTTAAGCTAGAGATAATCTTAGAGGCGCATTCCTTTACCGGATTAAACGGACTGGCCTAATTTTAGTCACAAGTTTAGAAATGGATATCGGACTAAACGAGTTCAGACAGTCAGCTGCAAGTTTAGTCCAAAACCATTCCTAAAATATCACCGAAACTTTACA